>JAVSCE010011480.1:0-130597 GCA_032199065.1 Smutsia gigantea
AAAAACAAGACAAAAAACAAAACAAAAACAAAAACAAAAAAAATGCCCACTGGACGTAGATTCTGTGGGAATGCTCTAGGTGGCGCTATTGCCCCACTCTTCCACAGCTGTGACTGTGCCACTCCGCAGGGCCCTTTACCGCTCTGGCAGGGGTGGGAACGAATAGGAAGCTGTTGATCTCAGTGAGAAGTGTTAAGTATGGCTACGCTTCCTCAGTCGCCAGCTAAGGCGTCTGAAACTCCCCAGGACTCCCAGCCTGCTGGGCTGGGTGTGCTGGGGCGATCTGGCTCCTCCGCTGGGCTCCTGTCTCTTTAAGACCGCTGAAGAAAGCGCGCACTTTTTTTTTTTCCTTCCCGGAGCCGGCTGCAAGCCCCCTGGCGCGTTCCCCGCTCAGATCCTGCCCCTCTGTCTCCCCAATCTCCGCTGCACTGCGCAATGTGGGTCAGCGCTCCCCGCGCAGATCCCCGGGGCTGGCTACTTCGCGGGGTGCACTTCCACTCCCTCCCGGCCCTGAATCCTCTCCTCCCGCCGGTGCGCTGGGGTGGGGGAGGGCTCGGGTCCCGCCGGGTCGCGGCTCCGTATCTTACCCGCCTCTTGGGGTGCCGAGTGCTCTCGGGTGTAGCTGCTCGCTGTGCGCTTTCCTGTGTATTCTCGTCTCTCTTTTAGGAATAGATGTATTTTCTGTGTTTTCGTAGGGAAATATAGTGTTGGGAGGAGATTTCTGCCGCCCTGCTCACGCCGCCATCTTCCCGGAAGTCGTGTAGTTCTTTTAAAACACACAGACATCTCTGGATTTTGAGAAAAGCTAGACGTGGTTGCCTCTTGAATTGTCCATGTGTCCCCATTGCAAGAAGGTATTTCTAATACCGATATCTGAGAGAATCAGTGGTGGTGTGGATGTCATTTAGAAACTTCTTGTCTCTGCAAGAATAATCCTATTGCAGATACTCATTTCTTCCCTGACCCCTGTCTAGTCTCTAGCCCAGTGCAAACTTCTTTATAAAGCAGGTAGTAAAAATTTTAGGCTTTGTGAGCCATTTGGTGTCTGTTGCAGTTATTTAGCTCTGACCTCATAGCACAAAAGCAGCCATAGACGGTAGGTACATAAAGGCTTAGTCGTGTTCCAGTAAATCTCTACGGACCCTGAAATTTGAATTTCGTGTAATTTTTCATGTCACAGAATATTTTTCTTTGATTTTTTTCAACCATTTAAAAATCTAAAAACCTCTCCTAGCTTATGGGATTGTACAAAAACAGGCTGTAGGTTACCGTGGGAAATTCTGGGCCAAGTATACAAGGGATTTCACTGTGTTACTATTTAAATTACACATGAATCTACAATTATCTCAATAAAAATAATAAACCAATATTGGCTGAATTTGGCCTCCCGGCTGTAGTTTACCTCTACCAGTCAGAAAAACTTACGAAAATACGATATTTAATTTTAACAGCTCCCGTTTCTTAGACTGCCTTTGACATGAACAGAATATTTGAGTATGATTATTGAAAGATAGGTGCAGTTCCCAAATAATTGGTTTATATTGTTCAAATATGAAAGCCTTTGCCGTGTAACTGCTGTTATAATTAAAGACTCTAGTGTTTCTCAAGCGCCTGAGTGACATGAAGTAAAATTTACATTTGTCAAATGTTCACTCACCTAGAAATCTCAACACATTATGTTCCCTAAATATGAAAGTTGTTTATAAAAAAACCTGGCATTCTTAAAATCTCTTATCTTTTAAAATAATAATACATACTCATGGCTTTTTAAAAAAAAACACGTAATTTCAATATTGTGTCTCGGAATAGGGAGGCCTGAGGAGAGGGAGAGAGACGGGACAGTGGAGCAGTCAGAGTGCCCGACAGTTATTAAGTTTGCTGTCTTATGTGGGCGCGGTTCATGGCACCCCAAAACTATTATAATAGTGACATCAAAGGGCGCAAGACCACCTCAACAAATACAATAATAATAATGAAAAAGTTTGAAGTTTTGCAAGAATTAGCAACATGTGCCACAGAGGCGTGAAGTAAGCCAAATGCTGTTGGAAAAATGGCATCAATGAGCTTGATCGATGCAAAATTGCCCCACACCTTCAATTTGTAAAAAATGCAACATGTGTGGGGCACAATAAAATGAGATATGCCTGTAAGTAGTCACTGGAGGAAATGTAGAAAAGTAAAATTAAAATCAAAAACCTATAATCCAGCCGTTACAACATCTTGATATATTGGGGACACCTCCAACCCAAAGGTAGGTTAGGAACACTTCCTTGTTGTAAATGCCATGATGAGCTTTGTGGAGAACTGCGGAGGGCGCGTCCTGATTTCCTTAAGATGAATTTCGAATGTAGCATGATGGCTAAGAGCCCGAAGGCTGCACTCAGGGTACCTGGTTTCAATGCTGGCTCTGTCATTTCACAGCTGCATGACCTCAGTCATATTAAGACCTCTGTGCCTCATTGTTTTCATCTGTAAAATGAAGATAATCTTAGTACCTACCTCACAGGGTTGCCATGAAGATTAAATAACTTAATCTATTTAATGAGTACAGTGTCTGGCCCATCATAAGCCCCAGATCAAGAGCTTTCAAATTATAATTTATATTTTTAAATAGTAGTTAATAATTGCCAACAATTCCCCATCACTCATGCCTACCTGCATGCACAGGAGTCTCCTTAATCCTCAAATCATTTATGTGTGACTTTGGAATTCGATAATTTTTTATTGCATTTGCTTTGTTAACAGTAATTACTGATGCTCATACTTAAATTAGGACAGGCCTGCACATATCTTGCCCTTCATTCTCTCCCCTTTAGTCAAATAAAAAATGGCTGTGCTTTGAAAATAAAGGGACACAACAGAAGAGAAATCATATTCGTTATGAACCAAGTGTAGTTCCACAGCCAAAGGTTGGGAAAGAATTCTTATGCTCTGCTTGAGATAGATTTAAAATAGTTATGTCTACCAAAATATAAATGTAAACACCCTTTGACTCAGCAATTCTCCTTGTAGGAATTTCTTCCATGGATTAAGTATGCAAATGATGATAAGGATGTTCAGAGCAGCCTTGTCCATGAGAGCAGTTAGTGGGAAACCATGGACATTTCCGTGAGTAGTGTTATGGTACAGCCATCCCTGGATGAACATACAGTTTTTTTTTAAAGGGGTGGTTGACCCATGTGTGTTGACATGGAGAGTGGTTGAAGGCCAATTATTAAGTGAACAGAAAGCAAGTCGCAGAGCACTCTGTACAGTATAATCGCCACTGGTGTTTCACAGAGAAGGTATATGCATGGATGGATATTGTCTTGAAGGATATGAAATAGTTTTAATCGTGGCTCTGATAAGCAAAGTAGCTGTAGGGAGGAGAGTTTTTATTTAATACCCATCTGTTGGGCTTTTTACAACAAGCAAGTACTAAATAAATGATAAAAATAGCTTTTAAATTCATCTCACAGGTTGTCATTTATTCATTTTGATGTCCATGTTCTAAATATATATGATACATTAACTTAAATTTGTAAAATCCTTTGGAATTTAAAATTCTATGAACATTGGCTCCCTCATTTTACTTCTACGCTCTGCCTCTGCACCTGTCTCCCCCATCTTCTACCACCCACCTTTGGACATTTTTAACCTCATTTTCTGCCCATCTCTGGAAATCCTCGGATAATAAACTGAAAAGAGTTCTTTCTAATGCAATTTGTGAACTGCACAGAACCTTTTCTTTCCAAATGTGAGTTAGAAGAATTGATCGCCTTCATAGCTTTCTTTGGTTGTTGCTGTTATTCTCGGAGATTCTGATTTCAGGATAAAATAGGAGTTTATTCAATTAGTGCAGTAGTCATTTGAGCAGCTCACCTTGTTTCTGTACCCCCACCCACAAAAAAATCACTTGTAGAGTGGATCTAGTCCCTGATTCCATTTATAATTTACCTCTGACTCTTAGGCTTTCCTTTAATAAAATATTCCCCAAAACATTATTGTATCTCTGAATAATAGATGATATTGTACAATGGGATGATGCAGTGTATTATTGATATTCACACTGAAAGAAAATATTGATCTTAATTTTTAAAACACTACCGTAGTAGACATTTTTATTATATAAATTAAATTCATGTTTGTAGAAAATTCAGACAACACAAAATAAAACAGAAAAGTCGAATTACCTATAATCTAGTCCCAAATCCATAAGTAAAAGATGCTGACATTTTGCTCTGTTTTCTTAGTCTTTTGCTCTAGTTAGTATGTTTTTACATCATTGTTTAATATACAGTAATGTGTGCACAATTTGAAATTTTTATTTTCCCTTTAAGACCTACCATAGGCATTTCCCCACATTACCATACACTATCGATATAAGTTACCATTACTCTATTAGTGAATATTTGGGTTTCTTCTGATTTTTTTATAATTAAAATAATGCTGCATTTATCATCTTAATGCATAAAGCTCTTTCCGTATGTAGGATTATTTTCTTCAGATAGATTCCCAGAAACTGAATTACCAGGTCAAAGGTTATGAACATTTGTAAGGCTCTTGCTAAACATGCCAAATTGCTTTCCACAAAGGTTGTACCAGTTTATACTTATCAGCAATGCTGAAAGGCCAAGGTTACTTTTTCCTTCTCCAAAATAGGGTATTATTTTGTTAAGCACCATACTAATTAAGCTGATTATCATGATTGCATTAGTGACTTTTAATGACATTAAGAGAGGAGGTTTTAAAAATCCATATGTGATATTTTTGCACATTTTGATATATAGCATATAAAAGAATGACAAAAACGTCAAGGCCTATGAATATGACCAGGTGTCAAAACGTAAATACAAAATCTCCCAACCCCTTACTCCAACAATACAGTATGACATAAAATCATTTGAAATGTCCCCACTTAGCACGTAATTATTGTAGTCACCAGCAAAAAGGGAAATTATGGAGCATCTGTACTTTTTGCTCCAATGTTGGGAATTTATCCCGTATGTCCTGATTTGCTTAATCAATGTTAAATACTCCTTGTATATAAATCATAGGAGTCAGCAAATGCTGTAACTTGTAATTGGATGGAGATGTTCGTGATAACCAAAAGCTGGCAGCGCAATTAGTTTTTGGTGATAACTCTGCTTGAAAATTGCCCAGCAGGGAATCATTTCCAATTGATTATCTTTCATTGCTAATAGCCTTAAAGACTGTCTCTTTTAAATGTACATCTTGATAGCCGAACAAAGCTGCGGACGAGGAAAGGGGAGAGGGTGGGCACCACAATAAAGTAAATGTACAGCCCTGCCGGATTTTCAGTAACTCTGGGGGCAGCCTACAAAGTGGAAACGGGCCGCAGTGGACAAAGTCCCTTATGTCAGAAAATAAATAGGAGCCTTGGGAAGCGTGTGGGGAGAAGAAGGACATTCACCCCCAGGGACGTCTTAAAGTCAACGTATTTAAAATGAAGGAGAAATGCTTACCTCGTATCTATTAAGGACTACTCATTAGGTTCTCATTTTGGTGACCTCGTTTAATTATTTGGGAGAAGATTCCAGATTGCTGCAAAGTAGCTTAGTTCAAGCATAGCTGAAAATGCGTGATATGAATAATCCATCAAGGATAAGGGCTATATAAGAGAGTATGAAGATTATATACGTTTTGTTGATTTCATTTTAAAGATAGGGAATCCTGATACCCAACATTAACTCTTTTTTATCTGCAGAGTGGGATTCTAGATGATTGAACTGAAAAACTAGCAGTAAGAGAACAAAACATTCAAGATGAAGATCTTACCCCAAAAAGCTTATAATGATGCTGCAGCTTACATGAAGATTGTATTGCCTTCTAGTACTGTTAAGTAGAAAACAGAAAAGTTGATGCCTTCAGTTCAGAAACATGTATTGAGCACCTACTGTGTGCTTGGCATTATGGAAACACTGAGACACGAGACATCAATATATGACTTTATTTCCTTTAAGTAATTGTATTTTTATTATAAAAGTAATTTACAAAAGATTTAAACTTACGTATAATTTTAAAAGAGAAAGATGTCAGATAATTCAATAAACATGGCTAGAAATATTGACTATTGAGTTGGAAACAAATAGTTAGATTCCCTACTTTATTTACAAAAATCCCCATTGGTTAAATTACAAAGCCTAAAAAAAAAATACTGGTAGATATGGAAGAATATATTTGACTTTATTGAAAAGACACAAAAACCATCAAAGAGATTTGACACCTCCAGATTTAAAACACCAATAATAGTAATGATAGCAAGACACCAAGAACAAAGTTAAAGGACAAGCAGGATACTGGGCACAATAATTGCCACCTCTAGTAGACAAATGATTAACATCCAGAATGCAAAGAGAAGTCCTTCAGATCAATAAGAAAAAGACAACCCAGTAGGGGAAAATGTGGGCAAAGGCTGTGGACAGATAACAGGTGACGACAGACATGTGGTCAGTACCACATGCAAAGGGCTGGACTAACCCTGACTTGGGAAATTAGACACAAGAGGACAGGTGAGGTGGTGTCCCACCATAAGATCGGCAAATGTTTTACAGTTGGTGATACCAAGCGTTGGCAAGGTGGCTGAAATGTAAGCTATATCCCTTATACACAAACTTCCTACATGGGTGTTTTAAACAAACACGCTTAGACAAAATTGTAAGCAGTCCTTGAGTGGTCCTGCCCTCTACAAGTTGTAGAAAGAGTAGAAGGTAAAACAGGGATCCTGCTGCTGTGATTAGAAGAGACGCACAGGTCTGCCACCTGCTGGATGAGGGGCCTGGAGCAATTCCCCCATGTGCCTTTACTATCATCCCCTTGGTAAAAGATCTTAAGCAGTTCCATTCCCACCCCCACCCCAAACCTCAGAAGCTCAGCATCCTCATCTACATGGTGGGCACAGCGTCATGGGGTGAATTAAGTAAGATAAGACATCTTTGGCACCTGGCCCAAATCCTGACACACAGTAGGTGCTCATTTAATGAGGACTGCTAATAACTATCATTGTATTTGATCCCCCATCAATCGTATACCTGTGACAATAAGCTCTGGAACAAGCACAAAATAAATACTAGCTAATTCTAGTGTTTTGTCTCAAATAGTCACAAAAGACTCTAATTTCAGATAATGAAGTCAAACATACACTACTAACACTGGTCTCTCTGCTCTCTACCACATTTAGCCCTTCTGGAATTTTAAGAACAAAATGATGTCCTGTTGACATGCAAAATAGATCTTACTGTATATAAATAAATGGGCAAATGTGTGGTTAGATAGACACACAGATGGTTCAGGGACAGTTACACAGTTCATTTTTCTTATGTATTAGGGCATTTTTACATGTACCTGTATCTTCTTGCTTAAACATATGCAAAGCAGAGTATAACTTTTATCTCCTCTTTCTTTGCTCCCCAACACCATGACCAGCAACCCTGTTGATCATATTTTCAAACCAGATTTTTTTTTTCTTGAGCTTTCAACTTTTTATGTTGAGATCATTTTAGGTTTAGAAAAGACATGCAAGAATTGGACAAAGTCCCCAGGAAACCCTTCCGCCCAGCCTTCCCAAATGTTCACATCTTTCATTACCACCCTACAAAACTATCAAAATGAGGAGTTATGACCTTCCTGCAGTGCTGTCACTTCACGACAGTCCTCATTCACATCCGGCCAGTTGTCCCACTCAGCTCCCGTTTTCAGATGCAGGAGCCAGTTCAGAATCCCACATGCATTTAGCGGTCCTGGTCTCCACCCCTCTGTTACAGCCCCTCAGTCTTCCTTCATCTTTCATGACCTTGACCTATGTGGAATCCTGACCAGTTACTTAGTAGAATGTTGCTCCGTTTAGGATTCTTTGATGTTTCTCTTGATTAGATTGAGATTGTGCGTTGTGTTCAGAAATGCCCCCTGTGGCTTCATTCATCGAAGTCACTGAGTCTTGTTACTGCTGATAGCTTTGGTACTCCGGTGACAGCTGTGTCTGTAGGGTTTCTCCCCAGTAAAGTTGCCTTTTTACCTTTGTCCTTAATAAATACCTTGTGGGAAGATTCTCTGATCGTGTGCAAATATCTCACCGTTCTGTGGCCCTCAGTGGTCTGTGCTGCAGCAATGACTCCTATGGTGTTTTTTTTCAACTTCTGAATGGTGGTTTTTCAAGTTCTGTCATTCTTTTCACACATATTAGGTGAGATTTCTGTAAGGAGGCACTGGCCTTGCTCCCCCATTTACTTGTTTATTCCATTACTGACCTGTGTCGTTCATTATTCTCATGACGTAACTTGGTTGCTCAAATTGCTCCGTCGGGAGGTCCTTCGGGTGGGTGCCTGTGACCTTCCAGCACGCCCTTGTGATGTGTGTAAGCACTTCTTCCCTTGCTGGCATCACAAGATGACCTTGCCTATTTCCTGCCCTAACCCTGGCATCAGCCATTTCTTAAAGGAGTCCTGGGTCCTTTTATTGGAGAATAATATTTGAAGTGACCTAGGTGTGCCTGTTGCCACTGGGTGTCTCCAAACTATACCCTGCCTCTTCCCTCCTGTCACCATCCCTACCACCATCCCCTGGTGCAAGCCATCTTCATGTTTCACCAGGCTGATTGCCTCTTTATGGGCCCCCCTAACTTCCAGTCTTGCCTTCCTCCACCCCATCCTCCAAGCAGCAGCAAAAGGTCATCTTAAAACATTATCTGGAGCATTCCCTTGCATAAAACTTGGATGGGTGTCAAGATGAGGTCGAGATAACAGAAATCACTCCAAGTATTCCAGCACGGGGAGCTGAACCTGGCTCAAGGCCAGTCTTCTGGGCTCGCCACATCCTGGTGCAGGGTTGACAAACATTTTTTGTAAAGATCCAGAAAGTAAATATTTTAGGTTTTGCAGGTCATTCAACTCCACTGTTGAATGTAGCACAATACAGACATAGAAAATACTCAAATAAATGAGCATGACTGTGTTCCAATAAAATTTTATTTAGAAAAGCAGGCTGGATTTGGTCTGAGAGACGGAGATCGCCTACACCTGCCCTAGTGAGTAGTTGTCAGAAGCCTGTCCAAAGCCACTAGGAGCCCTTTGAAAGCGCTCAGTGGGTTACACCACAGTTAATGCAAAGTTCTTCAGAAATCTGCCTCCAGCCCTGAATTGGCCTGGACCCACCTCCAGCTACCTGTCTTCTGCCTGCCAGGTTTCTTATGACAGCCTCCCACTGGCAGTCTCTAACCTGGCACCCACAGGGAAGGGGCTTCAGGAAAACTTCTCAATGGCGACAGACAGGCCTGTGGACTGATGTTCCCTCCATACCGTGGTGGCCTCCCCACCCTGCTCGCTACACACTCCGCGATGTTCCCTTCTCAGTTCATCAAACCTGCTGGCCTCTCTTCTACCTCAGACCTTTGCACACGCTGCCCCATTTGCTTGCAATGCTTTCTGCCCTTTTCCCAAGTCTACGTCTTTATCTTTTAGATCCCAAGTTAAAGGCTCCTGTCTTGGGGAGGCCCTCCCTGACCCCTCTGTTTAAAATCGACTCCCCTTTTAATTAGAATCTGCCTTAGCTTCTCAAAGCTAAGAGGCTATTTTGTTCCCTGTCGCATCTCCAGGATTTAGAACCATGCCTATCACAAGGAGGTGCTCAAATACCTACTAAATGAATTTAACCCTTACCACAGTTGGCTAACATTTCACTTACCTATTTACTATGTTGATTGATTGATTGATTGTTGATCTGCTTCCTATATCTGTATATACTCTTTTAGGGTAGGGGTGAGGACTCCATCGTTTATTGTTTATACCTAGCCCCTAACATAATAGATATTCAGTAAGTGTTTGTTGAATGAGTAAGTGAATGAACCTCACACATCCAACAAGCTTTATTATGCATGGTAGATATTAGATAATCATGGGGCTAGGGTAAAATTACATAGCACATTTTTCTTTTTATAAAATATGTTCTAGACGTCTCATGTTTCCATGTGGCAACCCATCCAAAGAGAGGAACTTTGGATCAGAAGGTCCCTCTTGAATTTAGGACCAGCACACCCTGTCAGTTCTTTGCCTCACCTTAAGATGTCACTAAGTGACTTGGGCCTGGCCTCTGCTGGCTGTTGGTAAATGAACTGGGAGGTCAGAACAGGAGGGGAGGAAATGACCTGGTGTTAAGAACAAATCTCCCACTTCCTCCCATGCCTGGCAGACAGGGTGACAAGGTGCTGATATGTCCCCCCCACCTGCCTTTACGGGACATTCATTAGCACACCTGATATTCCTGAGGCCTGGAAACTTCTGTTTTCTTGTTGAGCCAGAACCTTAATAAATTAGGCCAAGCCCAATATGTCACAGTGTGATTGACTCCAGGCTGTGGGGCCAGTGCTGTCCCTAGCGGTTCAGTAATATTTCTGACTTCAAAAAGTGATAGGGGAGCTGAGACATACAGGAAAGAAAGAAAGTCACAGGAAATCCTACAGGCAATATGGTGTTCGGGATTGGGTCCCAAAGCAAACAAAAAGGGCATTAGTGAGCAAACTGGTGAAATACAAGTAAAATATCTAGTTTAGTTTATAGTGTTGTAGCAACGTTAGTTTCTCACTCTACTAACAACGAGAAGCATACATGAACTCTCTGTACAGTCTTTGCAGTATTTCCATACATCTAAAGGTAGTTTTTAAAGTGTGTAAGTGTTGGCTCTGGTGGTGTGGATATATATATTATATGGCTCCAGAGGCAGTGAATGAATTCCTGAAATCAACAGATCTGGGGTGCATCTTTATTCCCACCCCTTATCAGCTGAGTGATGTTCGTTAAATAACTTCTCAGAGCTTAGTTTTATTTTTAATGTCCATATCATGGGTGGTGGTAAGGGCTCTGGAAGATACTGTATCTTGTGTAATACATCACATCTCCTAGTATGGTACCTGCACGTCATATGTTCTCAGTAAGTGCTAGCTTTCTCTTCTCTGTCATTTCAGAAAAAGCCGCAATGAGCTGCACTGGAAATATTTGGAAAAATAGATATTGAGAGGTGAGATTTGTATTAGGTCATGGAGGTCGGCTAGTTTGAAATAGAAAAGTAGGAAGGAAACAAGGGTCTCACCTGAAAATGAGCTGAGAGAATCACTTTTGATCAGTTTTTAATCTATAAAAGATATTCCTAAAGCTATTGAAAGGCTTTTTTTCTATTAAAACTGGCTTAAAAATTTGTATATTTTTTTCCTAAGATAAACTCAGAGGTGAGCAAAGCAATATTTGTGAAGGTTACTCTTTGCAGCACTGATCATAAAGGCAAAAGAAACCACTTAAATGCCTCTAAGAAGGGAGAAATCTAGTAAATAACTTTAGGTCATCCACTCTGCAATTTTCTGAAGACATTCAAAAAACATAAAGCAAGTATCGCAAAAAGAGTATATATGAGTATTTATTCATATATTTGATGCAGTATCACTGGAAAGATCCACAAGAACCTGGTAACAGTGGTTGTTACTTGATTGACACCAAAGAAAAGGATGGTTCAAGTCACAAACATCTTGTTAAAATGGTACCACCCATAAAATCTTACATTTTTTTGTTTAGGAATTTTTAACCAGAATTTATGGCACACTTGTTTCTTCAACATGTTTTCTAACTTTTTACGATGGAAAATTTCAAACATATTCAGAGGCATGGAATCATAAGGACCCTCTCGGCACCCGTGGCTCAGCTTCAACAATTATCAGCCTTCTGCCATTCTGATGTTAGAGTACATTCACCTTGTTTTCATCAATTACATAAAAATATTAATTGTAATGGTAACACAATTTTGACCAAGGAAAGTTAAAAAGGCTTTTCTAATTTGCATAACTTCTTGCTAAGAAGCTTGATAGGGTAATCAACAGAAGACTTCTAAGCCAAAAAAAATTATTACATAAATATAAAATTCCATGGGGAAGTGAAATTGAAGTACAAGTTTAAGGGGAAAAACTCCTTAAATAATGATGTAAAAGTTCAACTATTAAAGAATAGCTTATTCATGTATTTATTTAAATGAATGATAGTAGAGATCAAGAATGCATGGTATTTATATTACTTTGAATAATTTTTTTTTAATAATGTGACAAATAATTACTATACCCCAGAATCCTTTTAAGCTGTTCAAACATATGAAACATTTTAGATATCAACTTTATAAGTTAAGGGAGTACAGACTTTTAAAAAGTCATTTTAGAGCTTATTTATTTAGTGTTTATTTCCAAGCCTCAGGGAGCTATTGTGTTGTTTGGAGACAAAATCATGCCTTCCTAAAGATCATGTCTTCCTGAAGCATAGAGAGGGGAAAGGGATCCTGGAGCCAGAGACTGAAGTCTGATCAATGAGTCTCTTTGCCACTGTCCATCATGACCAAATTTAATTATTCCAAGAATGCCAGGTTGGTTTAGTACTTGAAAATCAGCCAATTTAATTCACCCATCCAAACCCAGGGTCACATTTAAGTCCCTTGACCATTATACCCATGCAGGAGAAATAAACACTGCCAGCCACCATTCCTTCCTTTACTCACCAAGCAACTTATTGAAAGCAACCTGTTTTCTGTTGAAGAACTTTGTACTTTCTTCAATGCATGGATAGTGGAGGGTGAGGCACATTTTGCCCTAAGCAACTACCTTGAAGGGATGGTGGCTGCTCCCTGTCTCCTCTCCTTGGCTGTATGCTCAGTCTTAATGCAGTGTTCTTGCAAGTGTGGCTGGTTGCCTCTCTGCAAGTGGAATCCCTGTAGATACCTGGGCCCTAGCCCAGAATCCCTGAGTCAGGCTTTCTGGGATCTGCATTTAAACATCTACCCTCTCCACTCTCCCAGGTAATTCTTAAGTACCCTAAAGCTTGTAAAATGCCATTATACTCACTTTCATTCCCAGCACTGTTCTGAAAATAAGAGGTCTATTTTATTTTCACACAGGGGACTTCTTTTAACCCTGTATTGGCTTTTCTCCTCCCTGACTGTTCCTTTCCTGACCCTTTTGAGGGTTCTACTTCCTTCCTCTACTCCCCCCAATCCATATGCTCCCTAGTACATATGCCCCCACCCCACCCTTTCCAAGGTCCTCTTGAGATTTCAACCATCCATCTGTCTGCAGATGATTCCCAAATTCTAATTACTAATCCAATTCTCCACCTAGTAATAGCCAGCACTTACTGAGTACCTTTTGAGGAACGTGTACTAGACCTTGACTTTGGCTGATTTATTGCCCAGAGCCTCCTTGAGGTACATCATCATCATTATCCTCTTACAAATGTTGCAACAGAAGCTCAGAGGGAGTTTAAGTACTGGCACTAGGATTTGAACATGAAACAGTCTGCCTCTTAGTCACTCTACTGGGCACCTCACTTGTGCTGCAAAACGCCTGAAACATAGCTTGCTACCTTCCCCTTCTCTTTCTCCCTCCCCAGTTCCCATGCCAGAAATCTTCTGTCTGTCCTTCCAGAACCAAGGACTAACCCCACATCCTGAATCATCACATCTCCTGCAAATACTCCCTCAGACCTCTCACTTCATTCTTCCACTCCTAAGCTCACTTTTTCCATCAATCACTCTCCTATTACCAAAAATAAATGAAAGTACAATGAAGAACTCTTAAAAAATTATCTTAACTTAGTGGCAGAGCCAAAAACAGACTGACATTTCCTGATACAGAGCCGTCTCTACTTATAAATGGTATTGCTGAGTTGCTGTCCTGCCAAGACTGGGACAGAGCACATGTAACCCTATGTACACTTCAGTGAAAATGTGACCTTCGATTTCTTTTGTGACCTAATAATATACCTCCTCTTCTTCCATACTTTTGATGCTGCCATTGCTTTACCCAAAGATGAGGAATTAACGACCGTGTGTGCTTCAAAAATAAGCGTGAACCATAGCAAAATGCAGTAGACCAGAAGGCTGATCCTCGTGGTTTGGGGAATGAATCTAGTCTAAAGATGTGATCCTTTCCACAAATGTGCTTTTTATTTTTTTTAATTTGTATTATTTGTCAATATCAATTTTTTTTTCCACATAGAAACCAAAACTTTGGCATTCTCTTGAGAAATCACACAGTCCAGTAACCCCAGGTCCACTTCCCTACATGCCAGTGATTGGTAAGGGATAAATATTGATAGTCTCTTTAGACAGGGCATGGGTCCCAGGTTAACTAGGCTTAACCACTTCTTGTCACCTCTCAGATTCGGCCACATCATGAAGATGTCAGCAGCCCTTCATCTTCCCACTTGAGTTGTTTAATGTAGCCTTCATTCTCCCTTTGGACTTGGGCAAGACGGACCCCTGCCCTGGACACCTCCCTTTTGTGGCTCTGAATGGAAAACACACAATATACTTACTAAAATTCCTGGGCATACTGCCCCCTAAGTGCCTGGGACTCAGAGGTGGTGCAGTGCCATCCATAGCCGTAAACATGCACTCTCACGTTGAACACAATTCAAGCCCCCAGCGAATCTTCTCCACATCTCTGGTCCTATGTCTGCAAAACAAAAGGCACTTGCTTCTGCAGACCTTGCAGATTTGTGGCTGTACTGCTGCCAACATCAGACGGACACCGCTCCACGGTGCAGGAACAATTTGAGCAGGCAAAGGACTTAGGAAAGAGAAAAGACAACTGGATTAACTGTTGAAGCCTTCTCCCATGGCTCAAAGGCATCAGACATTTCAGATAGTCAGTCTCCCCAGCAATACTGGAACATCCCCTTTCTTATTTCTTCTTATCTCAGTAATCATTCCAAAGGTGCTTACAGAGAACACAGTATTTATGCCAGCTGCACATGGCAACTGAGGAATATTTTGTAATGTTAATGCATATTTCTCTTAAACTTGCTTATACATTGGTCTTACGGTGACATGCTTAGATTCTTGACATTGGCACCTGGATGAACACTGAATGCTGGAATTGCAAATAGTTTTATTTTTATAAGAAGTATTGAATCAGATTTAGCTAAAACTTCTAAACATATATATATGTAAAAATATTTCAGTTTAAATAATTCTAATGCAAAGCCTGAAATCAATTATCATTTCTATTTCACCTTTCCATCATAATTTTGAATGTCTTAGAAGGAAAATATTTTAAAACATTTATGAAGTCTTTATTTTTTGACATTTAATTTTCTAATGAATATATGTCCAGATTTCATATCCTTTAAATATAATTGCTTGGTTTTTTTTCGTCTTTTAGATGGGTACTGTCAAAAGCCAGAGTTGGCAAATAACAGGATTTTACTTCTAACAGCCTATAATGGCTATATTTGACCCATAGGCTAAAAATTATTTTTATACTTTTAAATGTTTGTAAAACAGAATATATGAGAGAGACCATATATAGACCCTAAGTCTAAACTATTTACTACCTGGCTCTTTACAAAATATTTTATCAACTTTTGGTCAGTAAAATATAAATTACGTAAAAACTTGACTGTAACTATGTATTTCATGATTTTACGGAAATGGAAGCAACAAAAAGAAATGTTATAGGATAAATAATAATTTGTGAATTACCTTTGTTACCCACGTGAGTCTCATCACACGCCCAACAGCAAAATACCCAGATATGTGCAACTGGAAGAATATTCTCTCAACTTTGATAGTTTTCTGACTTTCAATCATATATAAACAATAGCTTTACACAGTTTGCTTTTCTCCTTAGGAATGTATATTCGTCAAGGGAGGATGATTTAAATGTCTTATTTAAAATTTGTTTAGCTTGACTGATGACTTTCACACATTCCGGCGTACAGATATGAAAAGCTCTGCGGTCGTTTCCCTGTGCCCCGCACCGGTGCATTTGAGTTTGTCTTGCGTAGAAGTTTTGACGGACGTTAAATGACAGATCCTAGTGTCTATCGCCCTCTGTTGGCGGTGGGCAGAATTGTCACACTTTTTCTTTTGCGTGGAGTTTTGCTCAGATCAAGAAACTTTCTGAATTGAATCTTCGTAACTAAAGGAACTTCTGTGCTTCCTATTAATACTCTGGCCACATTAAAGTTTAAAAATACCTAAGGCACTGAAGGTTTTTATCCTAGAAAAAAAATCATTCTGGTCAAATCCTATCTTTCTTTTTACATAATTACCAGCTTGCGTTGCGCCCACGTTTCCATTCAGTTCTGTTGGGCCTTTTTGTTGATAACTAGTATTTCGACACGAGGAAAGAGATGGATCTTTCTGTTATTTGGTGGGAAAAATAACTTAAAGGCGAAGGGCGTAGGCCACCGATACACGCCCAAAAAGAAAGAATCCATCCCCCGGTAGCTGGCGGCAAATAAGAGAGGAGGAGGAGAAGGGGAAGGGGGTAGAAAGGAGGGGGAGGCCGAGCGGGAAGGGGCGGGGGTGGGAAAGCACACCTCCGGGGCTCCCACCCCCGCTGAGTTCTTATCAGCCTCTTGGGCCTTCCTCCTGTCCGCTGGCCGCCACCAGCCCCAGCAGTTGCCCCCTTTCAGGGTGGAAAGCAGGGTTGCTCCTGCTCGGGGAAAGCCTTGGTGAATGGGGGCTTTTTGGCTGTTTGTCCTGGTGCACAGCTGATGGCCCCAGAGTGCAGGCCCTCGCTCGTCATACCCGCCCCTGAGACCACCCTCCCGGGCTCTCGGCTGGAAGCACTGCGGTGCATTCTGCCCCTGCAGGCTGCAGAGGGAGCGAGCGGTCCCTTCGATTGCAGTGGGCTCCCAGCATGGAGAGGCTGAGAAGTGGTGAGGCATGTGCAGAATATCTGGAATCCTGCACCTTAGGTAGTATGCAGGACTGTTTGCAGGAAGGTAGATTGTTTTTTTTTTAATAAGAGAATCTGGAACGCTAATCTGCCCACATTTTAATTCATGTTTGACACGTATTTTGCCTTGCGCTGTGAACCACTCAAAGTCGCCCACTGTTTTCCTAGGTACAGTTCGCCTGTGGCTCCAAGTTTCACCCTTTTGAGAATCTTTACCATTATCTGAGAACTCATTTATGCAACTCCAGGTTACTATACTTCTGATGTTCCTTTAAGCAATGAATCTACAAAGGCCAGAATAAAAGCCCTAAAAATGCTTGGTCTAAGAAAAAAAAAGATTTCCATTTTTATTGGTGTAAGCTTAGTTCTGCAAATCATCTTTTAAAAATGCCCTCAATCAGTTGCCTCCTTAGCGCATTAGGCAGCGCATCAGTCTCATAAAAATGCCCTCAAGAGGTATTCGAGCACACCTGTATAATATTTCTAAAATTGCCCACAGCACTTCTAAAACACCACATTTTCTGTTGACTTTCGTTTTGTCACCTTGAATTGGAGCAAAGGATCTCAAGATGTTTTTTGTTTTCTTGTTTCTGAAAACACCCATTCCAAAGGGGGCAGGTAAGGGCCCTTTGAATTTTATTCTGAAGCTCAGATCCACTTTCCTGACATGCCAGGAAGTCTTCTTGAGCCTGTAAGTTTATTTCCCTTAATTCCATCATTGACATACGTTGATGTCCATAAACCCAGTAGAAGGAAGGGTCCCCAATGACCAACCGTGACTCAGAGAGCCTTTGGGGAGTCTTGGGGACACCGACTTCTCTTCAGAACCACTTAAGAAGAGATTGGCCGTTGACAATTTAAATCTTCAATGCCTTATCTCTTCGTTTGAGTCTTGGAATGCCATTGATACCTTCTTTGTATTTATAATTGTTTTAATTAGCCACCCAGCAGGCGCCCTTCCCCAGCTGGCTTATAGGCCGCACAGCAGGACCACACAACCCAGTAAAAAGCTCAGACTTTATGGCTCACTTAATTTCTTTTATCTGTATCAATTTTTTTTTCTTTTTCTCTCTTTTTCTCCCTCCCCCTTGTTTTTGTGGAGGGCAGGGGCAAAAAGCTTTGACTCCTCGAATGGCTTTGCTGCTGAAGAATCAAAGAATTATGGAAAAAACTCTACTGTGGATATTTATCAGCAGTTCACATCTCCAGGAGGGAAAACAGCAATAGCACAGACGTGCTTGTCCACTGCTCTTCATAACATTTCATAAACCTCAGTGACTGTACCTTGAACAATGACGCGGAAATTGATGTCAGTTGCTAAACTCTGGTAGACGGAAGAAAGGAAAGTTTGCAGAATGGCTTCTCGGTTGCCCCGAGGTTGTTTGTTCTTATTGACCAAATGTTCTTTGGTGGATGAAAATCTGGAGGATCAGTTATGATGCAGATCTGACACCATTTCCATTTGTGGGAGCGGCAGGGCCAGAGATGTTTGGACTTTTGGAAATTCTCGCACTGTTGAGATTGTTTTTTTCCCCCCACTTTGAACTGGATGCTGCAACTGGTGTGATCGCAAACTGCCTGACCCAGAGCATTTCACACCACCAGCCCAAAATCCAGGGCTTCAGAGAAAGTGCCAGGGTCTCTCTTTCTTTGTGAATCTCTAAAACTACCTGTCTAGGAATTAAAACAGGGCTGATCACTGTGGCAACAGTCATCATTTCTAAAAGTAACCCTGCACTATGCTTCAAACTAGTTTAATTTTTGTCTAATACTCCAAAGAACTTGCACATACAAAGAAACGATAGCTCCAGTTACCTGATATAGAAAAGGCTTTGAACTGGCTTCTGTATTTCAGTGCATTGGTTAAGTTTTAAATGTTGTTGTCTTTTATTTCTAGAAATTTTAACAGCAAGCACTGCACCTATCCTAAAACAAGCAGCCTGACAAAGGGGGTTGGGTGTACAAATATACAGTGTTTGGATGTCTGTGAAATCAAGTGTCGTTATAATTAACATTTTCTGTTACCTGGATGAGTTTTGGCTTTGTAGCCAATCAGATAGCAGACATTCGCTTGCTTTGTAAAACAGCCACAGATCACAGAGACTATGAATAAATACCCATAGCAATTTGTTGGGAGCAGTTGTAAGGCTTTGAAATTCAATGACAACATTGAGAAGAGGCAGGAATCCTGTGTGAGCTAGAGGCCTAGGGGTTGGGAGATTCTTGCAGGAGCCTAGTATCCTTGAGGGGCACTAAATTACTAAAGGTTACAAAAAGGAAGTCTCTCCTACCCAAAGCCATCCCGAGCAATGTGTACACATTCATGAAGATAATGTACTTTGTGGTTGTATGACATCATGGGAGCACTAAATGCCTCTTAATTGTATGCTTCAAAATGGTTACTTTCATGTTACATGAATTTCACTTCAATAAGGAAATAAAATGAGACCATTCAAAAAAAACCCAGTGAGATAATATAGTAAGATTTAGAAAGCATTTTTAGAATTTAGAAACCTTGTTTCTTGTTTGAATAGGCACTATCTGGCTTACTCCTCATAGGTTAGGAACTCTTTGGGGTCCTTATGTTGAATATTCATCTCATTTTGTATGAGGGGACCAGACAACATACTGTCACCCTCTTGTGATAATGTAGTCCTGGAGTTAGAAATCCTGATCTTACTTGTTTTTCTCTAGTGGCACTTGTTTATCAAATGAATATAAGCAGCTGACAAATGACAGCCTAGTTTTTCTATGGGTAGATTTACAGGTTTTGCGAATGCTTTTCGTCGCTTCAACCGTGTTAGCTGTGCTTGGTAACCAGCCAAGTATGTGATGGAAGCTGCTCAGTGCTTGCCGTGAGTCTCCCTTGCTCACCTCTCCATGGGGGTGTACCCCCGCCCCCCAGGGCTGCTGTGTGATTTCAAGACCCAGCCTGAGTGACAAGCTTTGTAGCCTGTGTGTCATACAGCCAGACCACAGTCATGGAGCGTTTTTGTTTCTGTAATCATTGTTACCACTGTCATTTTTATTCACATAAATGTGACAACATTGACCCACGATCAAAGGCAGAAAATTCTTTTAAATACAGACTATGGTTCAAAGTTTCAGCAATTGCAAGTAAAGGTGTAAAGGTGAAAGATAAACAAGAATGCTTTTAAGATCACTTACTTGGGAGATTCTTATTCCCCCATGGTTGTTATTGAGAATATCTGGCATTCCGTATAAGCGTACAAGAATCCCCTATATAGTCTATATCAGCATGTACATGGAAGGAAAAAAGTCGGAGAAATCCATCCTCCCTGGAGGGGATGGGCCCCATGTTCTTTCCTTTCTGTGGGAAGTATTCTGGAATGCTTCATTTCTTTCTTTGTTTTGCTGTCTTCATCCTGTATAACAAGTCCTGGAAGCACTCCAGGCACAAGATAGACCCTCCATAAATATTTGTGGAATTTTTGAATAAAGTAAGCATTACTAAATCGCTGCCTTTATTGGCATACGGAAAATACCCTCTGACGATACGCTGGTCAAATTTCCAAAGAACGACATTTCCAACTTGATTGCTTTTCTTTTTTCTTAAGCCTAACAGGAACAGCACAAGGCACGTATTCTTAAGAATTTGTTAGCGGTCCCTGAGCTCCTGAAGGGACACGCTGTATGGTTCCTGTGTTGCCTAAATTATATTAGCAGAATTAGGGCCATGTCGTCGGTTTAGGCTGCCTCGCTAGCTTCTGATGAATTTCTACTGCAGCCCCTGAGGTCCCCCTCAGTGACGTCATTGGCATCTGCGGGGACTTAAGCCTCTTCTCTTTGAAAATGGAATTTGAGAATATGAGGGGTTTATGCTCTCTAAACTAATTAGCAGTGACAGTAAGTTGAGGAGGCCAGCCTGCCCTCCAGGACACTCAGTTTACCTAGGAGTCTCGCCCAGGCAGTCTGGCCATTTCTAGACACGTTACCAACCCCAGTGAGGGGGGAGAGGAGGCGGCAGGCACATCTTAAAAATAGAGAACTAATTTAGTTCTCAGGAGAGGTTCTTTTGTGGTTTTTTTTTTATGCCAAACAAATGTAACATCCAGTATTAGTGAATGGATTTTAATGGATTTAAAGATTATACTTTGCAGAAGGAAGTTTCATTTATAATAATAAAAATGATTGGTTAGCTCACACCTTTAAAAGAGCAGACAATGCATTTTCTGGCATAACGAATATATGGAATGTATATTTATAGCGTAAATATGTAATATGTTCTGGTCTCATACGGAACAATCTCGAAGATATAGGAAACGAAGAAAGCAAGCTATGAAATGGCGTGTGTAGAGAGCATGCATGCAGGAGGTAGATCTGTAACTATTGGCTTACATTTGCATAGACTTGTCTTTGGAGGAATACACGTGGAGGTGTGACAAGCCATGATGAGTCACAGCGCCCTTCAGAGTCATAGGGGAGCTTGAAGCAAAAGGAAAAATCAGTAATGCTGACCTTGTGTTTGTTTAAAAATTCAATATTGTGTGCATCATGGATTTTTTTCCATTAATTTTTTTCATTTCCACTCATTTGGGGATTTTTAAAGTTGCATTAAAATGTAATTACCTTGAGTTTTTTGGCACCCCCTTTCCATTTTGTGCCCAAGACGAGTGAGGGATCCCCTCATCCTGGTCTCGGTTCTGGCTCCCTTTTCATACCGTGTGATTTTCGTTTCACATATGCAAGTGTGGCGTATATTCAGAAATAGAAGAAGAAAGTATGTCTAGCCACAAGGGGTGTTTGGAATCCTTTGTAGTCATGGTTCTCAATGTTTTGGGGGTTGTAGATCCTACCGAGGATCTGATGAGAGTTTACAGTCCAGGTGTACACAATCTGTATTCACCTTTAATTCCCAGGGATCTGTGAAAAGTCAGTCTTTTAAAGAATGCTACTGCGGTTTAATGCTGCGAGGCCACACTGCCTCTTTCAACCTGTGTTCTGATTTTCCCTGCACCTTCTCTACCAAAGAACTAAAGATCTTATGCCTATTTTCCATGCCTTTTTAGTTGGTGCATGTTGTCTACTGCAGGTCTGTAGTATCTATTTGTGTGTCTGTATGTCATAGAAGTGACACATTCCTTGCTCCCCAAGGGGTCATATGTTTTTTGGTGGTTATGGGCAAGGCCTCCAGGGATCTGAATAATCCCTCCAATGAAATGATATGGTGTGGCCTAGGGCACATTCTAAAAAGGAATTATTGCTCTGAATTTGTTAGATTGGATTGCAAGGGAAGAGCCTCTCCAGGACATCATTCAACAAAGCTCTAGACCAGAGTTTCTTGGCTCAGGACTATTGACCTTTGAGCTGGATAAGTCATTGTTCTAGGGGTTGTTCTGTGCATTGAAGAATATTTAGCAGCATCCCTGACCCCTTGGATGCCAGTAGTACCCCCAGTTGTGAAGACTTAAAATGTCTTCAGCAGGGCCAAGTGTCCCCTGGGGAAAAAAAGTCACCCCTTCTTAAAAACCACTGGGCTAGACCATGCAAGTCATCTGAAGATCTGGTGACTGTTTGCTAGTTTTTCTTTCCAACTTTTGGTGAAATGTTTGCATTTCCTCTAATAACAATTAATGCACTGGGTGATTACCATGCACTGAGTTACTTACAAATTTAGAGAAAGAATAATCCTAAACTTCTGTCCTTTTTACAGCAAACACTATTGTTATTTATGAATTCTCAACCCTGAAAAAACTCATAAAGGTCTTCCCCTTCCTCAAGCCAGTTCTTCCCACTCCTCTTAAAATATCTCCTTCTGCTTCTCCAGCTCTAACTCCAGGAAGTTAAAACACAACCATTTACCTGTTACAAATGACTAGCTGAAGTAATCCCCCCTCTTTATGACCCCCAACTTTACTTCCGAAGAGTGTTTTTACCCAGCCCTAAGCAGTATTACTTTCTGCTCAAGTGTAATTAAAATCCCAGTCGTTTATTCAAGAATGCCATTGCCAGTAAGATATTAATTGTCTCTAGGAACTTGAAAGTATTCTTCCTAACACAGCTTAATGGAGCGTACAGATCCAAGAGACATTCATAATCATTGTCCCCTCCGGAAATATGACACTGGAGATGGAGCATTCACTTTCACTGTTTTAAGATTTAATGGAGGGTAAAGTTTTTAATCTACTTGTTGAGAGCTTCATATTTTAAGAAAGAGAAGGTGCCTTACAGTCTCAACAGCCAGACAGAAGTCTCATTTTATTTCTTTGAGTTTAAGGACCTTTTTGTGTTTTTTTTATGGGGACCTATTTGTCCTATTAATTTTAAATAGCATTAATTTCTCCCACCTTTAATGACCAAATATATATGCAACACAAAATCTTTTTTAAAAAGCACAAAAGAGCAAAACTGTTGTGAATCCAACATGCAGGGGGAGTCACGGGGACACTGCGAGGTGACAATTACACACCATTATTACAGTGAAAACTCAGAGTGGAGCTTAGAGTTGATCCTGGAACAGCAGGGCCAACACCAGATCCGTGGAAGACATTATATTCCTTAAGTGAATTCGATTAGGAAGGCCTGATTCCATACCAGGACTTCAAGTCTGAGCACCATTCTAAGCCAATCTTTCGTAACTTCCTTGGATCATGAAACCTTGGATAATCCTGTATTATTTTGGTGTTTGGAATTGCTGCTTGTCATTCTTTGTCACTTGCGTGTGTGTAATTTATTTCAGAGGTAATCCATTCCCATGATTCAATAGTCAAAAAGTATAGAGAGCTATGGAGTAAAATTATTCTGCTTCTCTTGTTCTGCCGCTACCAGCTCCCAGCCCAGAGGGAACCACCACCATTAGCTGCCTGTATTATCTTTCTGGAGATTTTTTTATATATTCACAAGCAAATATTTTTATACTGTCGCTACCAAGGAAGCCTGTTAGCCACACTAACATGTATTTGCTTTTTCCACTTGCATAAGCATCCTTGGAGATTGACCTGTATCATCAATATAGAGAAAGCTGCCTACCACATTAAAAAAAAAAATAGCTGCATATCACAATACATGGCTGCCCTTAATGTTCTTCACTATTAACCTACTTATTGCCATTTACATGGTGCTACCCTTTTCTGTAAAGATAATGCTGCAAGTACTGTTTGTAAACACAGTAGCATAATGTAGCAGCTACCTGAGTACCACCCATACCACCTAAATTAAGAAGGATACTCTGCATTGCACACCAGATTGAAAAGTGGCTCTAGGATTTTTTTTAAGTTATTTTAAACTGATTTTTATGAGAGGTTGGAATTTACCAAGATAAGTCATTGTTTTGGATGGAATGTTTGTGTCCCCATCGAAATTCTCATGTTGAAATCCTCCCCCCCAATGTGTTGGCATTAGGAGGTGGAGGTCTTTGGGAGATAATTAGGTCATGAGAGCAGAGGCCTTATGATGGGAGTAGTAAGAAGAGACTTGAGAGAGCTTGCTTCCTCTCACTCTGCTCCCGAGAGCACGTGAGGCTACAAGAGAAGACGGCTGCCATCAGCAAACCACGAAGCAGGCCCTCGGCAGACCCCGGATCTCCAGCCTTGAGAACTGTGAGAAATCAATGTTGTCTTCGCCACCCAGTCTATGGTATTTTTGTTACCGGATGAACTAACTAAGCCAGTCATACGTTTGTTTATTTCTAAAGACCCTGGAATTGAAGAAAAAATACTGCAAGGTGCTTCAGCCCAGGCTCTTTCAACTGTGAGAGAAACCCAGCTCCCATAGCGTTAAATAAAACAGGGAATGTATTGGACTCCATAACTAAAAAGGAACTCGGGATCTGCCCTAGCTCCCAGGCATGGCTGCATCCAGGTGTTGAGACACTGGTACATGGGGCCCTGCTTTCCTCTAGGTGCAGGATCCTGGGGAGCTCCAGGCTTTTATCCTCCTCACTGCCATGCAGACACCAAGAGGGTGTATCAGGAGTTCGGAACATGAAATCCGTATTTTTTTCTGATGGGCCTCAGCTGGGTCATGGGCCCAATTTTGACTCAATCCCAATGGCCAGGGAGAGTCAATATTGAAGGAGAGCCTCTCTGTCAGTTCCCTTTGCTCCTATCTTTGCACAGAACCGAGTGAGGCTGTGAGTCTGGGCCAGGTTCTTGTGACCACGTGACAAGTCAGAACACAGAAAACCAACGCACGGAGACAGGGCAAAGGATGGAGAGACCCTGAACCCCGGTGGCCTTGCCGAGCCACCCGACCTACCCGGGGCCACCCATCCCAAGACATCCTGGTACACGAGACCATTAAATATCCTTGGTGTTTGAGCCATGGTTCCTTGCAGCTGGATATTCTAACCGACACCGCAGCCCCGTGAGACAGCCTTACTCCTGTTCCACAGACCAGGAAGCTTTGAGGTGCAGAGAGATTAAGGTTCTCCCTGAGCAAAAACAAAATATAAAATAATAAATGAAAGAAAATGGTCCTCATGGTTGGTTTCCACATTGGCTCCCCCACCCCAGCCTCACTCTTCCCCTCAGCATGGGGTAAGGGGGTCTCCAATCTAGGCCCAAACCAAGCTGCTAGCAGCCTTTCTGCCCTTGTCCCCACCCAGTTCAACTGAGCCAACGTCAGCACCACCAGCTTGGACTTTGAACCATTCTGCATCGCTGCCACCACACCTGAGCACAAGCCCAGGTCACGGTCATTTCCCACCTGGCCATCAGTAGCCCCCTCCCTGGTCTCTACTTCCATCCCTGATACCCTGTTCGCCACCTAACAGCCAAAGCAAGCTTCTAAAGTGGAACTGGAGCATGTCCGCCACTGCATGTAAGTCTCTAAAGATTCTCATCACACAGAAGAAAACCCTAATCCCTTCCCTTGAATAGAGTCCAATGGCCTGGGCCCCACTCACTTCTCCACACCCACTTCCTCACATCCTCCCAGAGCCCACCCCTCACCAGACCCACCAGCGTCCTTTCAATCCCGGAGGTCTGTGACAATGTGATGGGCAGACAGGAGTCTAAATGGACGTCTGCTGGCTGGAGGACAGGGCAGGGTCGCAGCCCTGAGTGGAGTCAACACCCGTAGGCAGCCCTTCTGGCAGTCGGGAAGATGAACCCTTACTCGTCTTTCTGCCTAAAAGTATTTGTTCTAGGACAGTGGTTCTTAATTGGGGGCAATTTTTCCCCCATGGGGCATTTGGCAAGGTCTGGAGACATGTTGGAAGGCCACATCCAAGCAGGGCTCCTGGCAACTAGAGGGCAGAGACGCTGCATACAGGACGGCCCCACCACAGAGAGCAATCCAGCCCAAATGCCAGCAGCACCAAGTCCAAGGGATCCTAGCAAATGGTGGCCCTTATCGGACAGGGACCTCCTCCCTTCCTGTACTGGTCTCCTGACTACAGTCTCAGATGATGTGCCCTTCTGCCATTGTGGACCGACTCCTTCAGTCTCTTCCTCTGCAGACCCATGTCCACTGCCTGGGAATCACAGCCCAAGGTCCCAGGAAGGGTGGGTGTGACACCCACGTGGTGTGTGGGGTCAGTGCCGTCCACCTCCCACTGTGAAAATGCGCTTGCTGTCCCCCACTCGGAACTCAGCCACACCTTAAGCAGGACCTTGCACCTTGTTTTGTCCATTCCTCCCTCCCTGCGCCCCTCCTGCCTTTACTGCACTCCACCTCCCACCGCCACCACCTTGGGCTGCAGCATAGCCCAGGTCTACAGGAGGAGTAAAGATGGGACATTTAAGCTGCTCTGAGGACTTGAGGCAGGAAGCAGGGGTGTGTTGAAGATGGGTGAGGTGTTTAAGTGTCATAATAACTAGGGACTGTCCCTTGCATTGAAGGGGTGAGATCCAGGATGTGTGATGTCCTCAGGATGTGGGACAGTCCCACGCCACAAAGAGAAATCCCATACCCTGCATAACTGTCTCACGTCTCATGGGGCATTAATGTCGGAGCTATAGCTCATCCATCAGAATGGCACTCCTGCTCATTTTGTCACTGGTTTAATCTGCCTTGCCCATTACCCCAAAACTAATTAAGGTCAATCTGCATTTTTTTGTTCTCTGATACAAGTTAAGTCTGAACTGTTCGTTCTCATTGCAGTTATGTCGCTCCAGGCCTTTACTCTTTCTTTAGCCTCTTCCAATTGGCTCCTGAATCCAACTTGGCCATTGCTGGTTGGAATTAAAGTCAGACTTCTTTCCACTGTCTTCTAGAATAGTATTTCCAGACATTTGCATGGGGAAATAAATATCAATATTTTCAGCCCAAAAAGAGAAAGTCACTTCTGGGAAGCCTTCTCTGCAGACTCCATACTCCTCAAATCTAAGTCAGGGCTGTCCCTATACCCTCTGGCTGTGCTAGAACACAGGAGATGACGCATATATGTCTGCAAGATAAAGGAGAAGGGATAAAGGCAGGGAGGAAGGAAAAAATTATATGCAGAGCTTATGTTTTGAAAAACATTTAAATAATACCTTGAGGCTTCCTCAGGAGTTTGGATGGACACCCTTTAGATTCACTCTAAAGTGTTAACCTCTCGTATTTTGCTAGTTTGTATGTTCGTCACCTTAAGGGCAAAATTTGAAAATTAGAGCAAGCAGAAGCCACAAAACAGAGCTGTCACTTTCAGTGCAAGCAAAGGTTAAAGTTCTTTTGACAGATTGGGTAGCGGGTCCAGTAAGATCCTGTTCCTGCCCTCAAGGGGCTCACCTAACGGAGGGAGAATCAGACTCAGAGACAGGTGATTACTGAGCTTTCAGCGCCAGGGAGGGACTGGGCGGAGAGCCCAGGAGCGCTGGACAGCACTGGAAAGGGCTGGCGTGCTATCCAAGCATGTCGGTTTCTGGTGACAAATGGAACCACCAGGGGGTGACGGCCTCCCAAAGCAGCCCGACATGTGATGACTGGGGGCTAGACGCAGTGTGTAAAAGCCTTGGCCATAAATCGGGTGATGTTCAAATGTGCCATCACTGGGTCAGGTCAGTCTCCAGATCTGTCAGACCACATACTCTTGGCCCCAGGTCAGCCTTGGTAGGAAGAATTGTTTTCCTGAACCACCCTCATACCTCATTTCCTGACTGTCTATGGACATGATCCCTGGGGTTTGGGTTACTCTGCATGGTTTTATAAAGGCCTTTCCTTGAAATCATAAAAGTAGTAAGTAAACACTGCAAAAAAGTTATAAAATATACATATAAGGAAAGAAAAAAATTACCTGTTATCCCACCTCCCAGAGAGAGCCACTAGGAAGATTTTAGTGTTATTTCTTTGCCTAGACATTTTTAAACAAAAATGAGATCATTCTATACATCCTATTTTTATTTTTATTCTTATTTGGAAAATCATAGGCTATACGATGTTGCAAAGAGCACAGAGAGGTCCCTTCCCCCAGTGGGCACAGCTCACGTGATACGGGACAGTGTCTGTACCTGCTATTGCATAACTTGAACATCTTCCTGTGTATTGAATGTTTCTGGTCTCCCAGCATCATGTTTGCCCCTTCTGGTCTAATTTCCACACCAGAGGGATTTGGTTGAAACTTAAGGGAGATCACAGCTCTCTTCTGCTGCAACACCCCCCTGGGGGCTCTCACCTCACTCAAAGTGAAAGTCTTCACAGTGAACTGGGGGCCCTGGTGATGGGACCAGCCTCGTACCCCCAACCTGCCCTAAAGCTCTGGTCACTTTCCCACTTTCCCCCTTCCTCACTGTGCACAACCACCCAGGCCTTGCCCTTCCTCCAGTATCTCAGACGTGCTTCTGCCTCAGGGACTCTGCACTGGCTTTTCCTTCTCCCTGTGTACTCTTCCTACAGGCATCCATCCATATGGCCTCACCTCCTTCAAATCCTTGCTCAAATGCCATTTTCTCAATGACAGTTCTGACCCCTTTATTTTAAATACCACTCTCTACCACCCCTGGACCCTGAATCTCCCTTACACTGGTCTGTTTTTTCCATAGCATATATAACCTTCTCGAATATTTTATAATATACTTGATTATTATATCTATTACTCATTGTCTGAACACCTGCCCCCAACTGGGATGTCAGTTTCATAAGAAGGTATCCTATACGCCTAGAACACACTGGTGTACATAATAGGGGCTCCATAAAACATTTATCAAAGAATAGGTGAGTAGTAAGTAAGAACTTGGGTTCTGTGTTCCAATCCCAGATCTGCCAAGTGGCAACTGGAACAAGTTACTTTTCTATGCCTCTGCTTCCTCATCTATAAAATGGGGGAATAATAACTGTCTCATAAGGCTGTTGTGAGGATTACTTTAGTTTAACACATATGAAGAGCTGGTGCAGCATTTAGCATAGAGTAAATGATATCCAAATGCTGACTGCAATTATTGCTTTATAGAATTGTTAATTATGTACCATAATTGATTTTAGCAATAGTTGGATATTTTAATTGTGGTCTATTTTTCATGGCTTTATAGAAAAATGCACTAAGCTTCCTTATAGTTAGAACTTGGTGCATACCCTTAATTATTTAAGGAAAAAATGTTTATGATGGCTTTTTATTTAGTTCTTGAGCATAACTTCTTTCCCCAACCAGGCTACTTCTCTGTGGGATAGCAATGCCTCCTGCTTTGTTTTTCTATCACCAGAGTGTCTCATATTTCATAGGTTGTGCAAATAGCCGTCAAGCAATAGTTGTTGAATGAATTAATATAAAAATAAAGGAAAAGTGTATTTTATTTTCCTAGAATAAGGTGCTGCATTAATAAACTGTGTCATTAGTGTTTCATAAATAGCTTATGGTGAGTACCTATGACAGACTGATTTTGCCTCCCAAGTAGCCAGTCTCCTCTTTTTCTGTAAAAAAGAAACCCTGACTGATGGCAAAACACACTGTCCAGAATGAAGACTGCATTTCCCAGCCTCCCTTGCAGCTAGATGTGATCGTGTGACTATGCTCTGGCTAGTGAGATGCAGCTGAAGGTGTCACATACAAATTCCCATAATGGCTTCAAGGAAGGCACATGGTCTTTCTCCTTTCTTTTTGCTTCTAGGCAAGTGTCAACATGTTATCTGGAGCCCACACTCCTATATTGGACCACAGTGGGAACCACAATTTGGGAATAGTAGCATAGCTGGAAAAATGAGCCTTAGTTCCTGACAATCATAGAATCTCCATACTGGCACGCTACTGCCCATGTGTACTTGAAAGAAACTTGTCTCTTTGTTTAAACCACTGTTACTTTGGGTTTCTAACACTGTACCTTCCAAAATCGACTGCTAATCTCTGATATTTCTATAATATGTATCATGTAGGATGCATCTGTATACAAAGGTCACTCAGTATGGTTTAGACAAAGATATTTAATTATCTCAGAAAGCAAAAATCTTGCCTCCCAATTTGACATAACAATTCAATGATGCCACAGGCTCATCCTGTCCTCACTTCCCCTTTCTCAGCATCTTACTGATGTCTCACCTCATGATCACATAATGGCTGCCACCACAACTAGTATCATATTCTCATATAGCAAAGGAAGATGGGGGTGGAGGTTAAAAAGTGTTTTTCTTTTCCTTTGGCTCCCTCTTTTTGTCAGGGAGGAAAATCTCTTCCAGAGGCCCTTAGCTGATGTCCATCTCATTGGCCAGAACTGGGTCACATATCTCTTCTGCAGTCATCACTGGCCAAAGGCCCCAGAATTGCTCTGATTGGTATAGACCAGCTGGATGGAATCCTGGGAGCTGAAACCGTCTGAGTCAGGGGACTATCAGTTCAAAACAATTTTCTTAATAAAACCATAAAGTTACTTGCCTTTTTTCATTGTGTGGGCATTTGCACTAATGGTACAAAAGCAGATATGAGAATCCTGCTGTCTTCTATTAAAGCCAGACATTGAAGAGATTTGCAAAAAAAAAAAAAAAAGTAAAACCAGTCTTGTTACAAGGAATGAAAAGAAATGGCTGTCCATTAGGCGAGCAAAAATGTCTGCCACACTTTCCAAGAACTCAGGTTGGACATACACCCTGTGTGTATAGTTAAGTACTTACTATAGTTAAGTTAACTACTTTTGGTTTTTGTTATTTGAGTATATGATTTATGTTAAACTTGTACTTTGTTCATGGCATTGAACTTCATGTGTAAGAGCTTAGACCCAACAGTTCTGGTGCTAATTAGTGATAAAACCTTCTGCAGTTCCTTCATCTCCAGAGAAGCCTCAATATCCTAATCTGTAAAATGGGATAATGGGCCAGTCTTCCACTTTGCAAATTCATTCTGGTGCGTTAAAGAGGTGAACCACCTGAGCATCTAGTACCAGACCTGACACCTCATTAGCATTCGTTGTGCTTAGTTCTGCCTTTTTAATTTATTTTTTTACCTTTATTAATGTTCTAAGTCACAATCATTCTTATAAACTTTTGGTACTTTAAACTGTGGCCTGTCAAGGTGATGTCTTAATATGACAGGTGGTAAAATAGCCAGGACTGAATGACATGTGGGACCCTCACTGTCAGAACGTAAGATTGCCCAGGACCAGCAAATGGTGAAATGGTTCTTCCCTTCTCCAGTCTTTGATCTATTGTCTAACCGTGTCTCTCTCTCTTTCTCTCTCTCATTCACATGCAAATACAGCTATTAAACATATATGCGTAGGTGTCTGTATTTATTTCACTTCTGACTCCAGTAAACAAATAGATCCAGTAAACAGTTTCCCACCATCTTTTATGGGCTTATTGCATTGGCCCAGCCAGGATTAGAATCGTTGTGTTTAGATGGCCGGAGGGCTAGCTTAATGGGCACAGGGGTTTCCTTTTTGGTTAATGAAAATGTTCTGAAACTAAATAGTGTTGCAGGTTGCCCAACATTGTAAATGTACTCAACACCAGTGGATTTTACACTATAAAATAGTTAAAATAGTAAACTTACAGTTACATGTTTCTATGCCACCAATAAAAATATAAAGAGGCCCAAAGGACTTTCCAGGGGGTGGGGGTGGGGTTCCCAAACCTCAGGTCCTCCACCAGGGTGAATCTTCCATCTGCTGGGCACGTGGGGCCTGTTCACAGGCTCGCCTCCTCTAGGACTGACCTGCAAATCTGCCTAGTCCGCCAAGAGTTTCTTCCTGGCCTGGAAGCTGAAAAATTACAAATCAACAACAAAAGGTCTAATGCAAAACTCTGTGAAGCTGTCATCGGTGCCTGCGTCTGTCACCAGAATGGAAGCGGCCTCCTCTCTGATGTGTCATGACTGTCACCTCCTGGAGCCACACCACGGTGCATGTGCACAGATAATGTCCTCATTCTTCCTGATTTCAGTCTGGGCACCTGATGGAAATCCATGATGTGTACTAGAGCTGTTCAAAGACCTGTCCGTTCCTCACTGTACTTGTGTTATCAAAGACCCCATAAAATCAAGTGATTTCCTCTGCTTTTGTCCAGGTCTCTGGAGAAAATGACACTTAATCACCTCCAATTCCCTTCTGTCTGTGATCCCCTCTGAGAAATAAAGCCATAAATATGTTGAGTCCTGTTGACCTTCACACCGGAAAGAGCACAGAGTTCCAAGTACTGGGTTTTCCTTTCCTATTTTATTACTGAACAGCAAAAAAAAAAAAAAAAAAAAAAATAGCAGTGGGGCTTCCCCGGCCATTCAGGGTAATGCAGCGTGTTTCTTTTTTCTCCCCAAGGGGGAGGAAAATCTCTCTTCACACCGTTGTCATTGCCAAAGGCTGCTGGCTGAGCTGCTGCGGCACAGAGCAGACGAGGCAACGCCGCTCAATAAAATGGTCAGAGCCCGTTGGCGCCTTTGGGCAGGGCAGGGGATGAGCTGAAAAGCATCGCGAACAGAGCTGCATCCTGCTCCCCTCCCTGGCTCGAGTTGGAAAATATCAACAACATTCCTGCCCACTGTAATCAAATACTTACGCAAAAGGCTGTGGAATGTGCAATAATTTGTCAGGCGTCCTTTTAGTGAAGTCCGCTAGAGCAAACGCTGGTAGGCCCCCTTGACCCTGAGAGATTGTGCCCTTTAACCTTATTTGGGCCTCTTTTATGCGGGGCTTCACTCTGACCAGATGGCTAAACTATCAAAGGATTTTATGAGTAAAAACTGCTTTCTCAACTTGCAAGTTGTATATTTCTTTCCATGTTAATGTGAACTATCAGCCCAGAGGCTTTAAATTGAAAACACAAAGGTGTTCTGCAGCTGGGGCCCCCCAGCCTCCCAGCATTGAGTGTGAGCCCAAGGCTACGGGTGTTTGCAGAGAAAACAGCTGACACCCAGATGAGGACAATTTCAGCTAAATATTTAAAATAGCCATCAAGAAAGGAATGATTGATTGATTTTTTTTTTTGGTTGGGGGGGTGTGGGTTCCGGTCTTGATCTTTTATCAAGCTGTGGGCAAACATACTTCCTGCATAAATCCAAACTGTATCTTTCTTTACCTCCATCCCACCCCATGGTTCTACCTTTCAGGAAGGCTGGTGATGGATTAAAAATAATTAGATCAAATTGTGCTTCGAATGCAAAATAGGAAATGTCGCTCAATGTTAGATTTCAGGGTCCATAGTCCCAAGACCCCGAGTTAGTGGTGTGCATAAATTTGTAGTTTGTTCTGGACGTTATTGGAAACGTTCCTAAGGAATGATTGGGATGAGCTGACTCAACAAACATTTGTGTGCATAAACCATGAGGCAGGCTCTACTTAAAAGTATTCCAGTGACTGAGGGAAGTATCAGTTTTGAAATTTTAATTAAAGTGAAGTAAGGTTGGAAATCCTGTTGCCTGGACTCTGAAACCACATTGGAAGTGTGAGGTGGCCACTACGGGCCATAGCAGTAGTATTGGCCAGCTCAGGTCTGAGGAAGACCATCAGAGCCACAGAGGGGCAGCTTGGGTGAGGCCCGGCACAGGTCTAGGGGCTGGAAAGGGTGTGGTGTGTTCTGGGAAGAGAGTGGCTGAGACAGGGAGGAAAGGTGGGGATGGACACTGGCCAGGTCACACCGGGTAGCAGAGGCTGGCTAAGGAGCTCAGATGTGTTGTAAGTATGCCTGATGAATCTCCAAATGGAAGGCAGGGTCTCAGAGTAGGAGTAAGTTTCTCTGTGTTACTTCTGAGAGTATTGTATCAACTTCGGGTAACACTGTACATGTCCGCACCATACAACCTAGGAACGCACCCTGACGCTCGTCACAAGGTCACAAAGAGGTTCACAGTGCTGCTGAATAGCAAAATATTGCAAACAGTCTCGATATCCACCAGCCACAGAAAAGATAAATAGAATGTGATATGGTCCCGAGAGGCAATATGATCCTGCTGCTGAAAAGAATCATATGTATCAACAGACTATGTCTCAAAAACAGTAAGTGGAACAAGAAAAGAGTGATATAAATTCAAACAATGTAATATTTAAAGATACAGATATATGTACACATATATACATACTTACAGAATGTTAAAGATCTTACAGGCTGGAAGGAAGCAACAATTTCTTGATACCAATAGCTCTGCAGGTTGGTAGGGGGTGGCTTGGGAAGGGTATAGTAGGCTGAACTTCATCAGGAATGTTTCATTTTTTTATTTAAAATACATCTGAGAGATTGCAACACAATGATTACATGTGGTGACTTGGGGCAGCAGGAATATAGGTGTGTATTATACTATATTCTTCATTTTTCAGTTGGTTTGAATATTCTCCAAATTAAAAGAAAACATACTATCATATGAGACTAGAAAGAGAACTTTTGTTCCCTGAGTCCTCATATATTGTCTGTCTCTGGGTTTCCTGTAATCTTCCAGTGTTGACGGTGCCTTGGAATTAGGGAGTACAGATACATTACATACTGTGTTTACTTATAACCTTTTCTGGGAAAAAAAAGCTGCTGGCCTAGTTCAGCAATGTCTGAGGCCGACAATCAGTGGGTTTTTAACTCTTTCATCACTGATATCAAGCCATCTATTTTTTTTTTCTTTTTTCTGTGGCTTCAGGATTTTAAGGCTTCACACATCCCAGTACCACTCACCCTTTGGAGCCCTGAATGCAAACTCTATGTTGAGTAAAAAAAATAATAATAAGCAGTAAAACTTGAGAAGTTGACAGCCTAGTTCTCCATTGCTGCCAAATAAAATGAAGAAATTCCTCTTTTCTGATTTCTGAAGATTTAACTGCTGTTATATTTGGCATGTTTGGGTCCCTACCCTCCAAATTTATATGTTGAAATTCCGATCCCCACTGTGATGGGATTTGGAGGTGGGGCCTTTGGGCGGTAATGAAGTCATGAGGGTGGAGCCCCCGTGATGAAATTAGTGCCCTTATAAAAAGGGACATGAGAGATCTTGCATCTCTCTGCTCTCCACCATGTAAGGATACAGCAAGAAAGTGGCTGTCTGCAAACCAGGGAGAGAGCCCTCACTAGACACCAGAATCCTGGGACTTTATCTGGGTCATCGCAGCCTCTAGAACTGTGAGAAATAAATGTCATACGGCCCCCAGCCTGCGGTATCTTGTTATAGTAGTCCAAGCTAAGACAACTGCATGTACAACCTTTCTATAAATCTGTCACTAGCTGTGAGGCCTGCAGCACTCAACCGTCCTCAAACCTTAGGCTCCTCATCTACCTGATGGAAATAATAATAGTAATAATCCTATCTTCCTCACAAAAGCAATGTGTGGCATAAACCACGATAATATGTGTAAAGGCCTTCGTACATCTTGCATTAAATACCTATACAGGCTCACCTTGTTTTATTGCATTTCATTTTATTGCCCTTTGCAATTACTGCATTTTTTACAAATTGAAGGTTTGTGGCAACCCTGTGACAACCTTGTGCCAAGCAAGTCTATGGGCACCACTTTGCCAACAGCATTTATTGTTTGCTTCATGTCTCCATGTCACATTTTGGTCATTCTAGCAACATTTCAAACTTTTTCATTATTATTCTATTAGGGTGACCTGTGATAATTACTGAGAGCTCAGATGATGGGTAACATTTTTAGCAATAAAGTGTTTTTAATTAAGGTATGTCCATGGTGTTTTGAGATATAATGCAATTGCACACATAGTGTGAAAACAGCTCTCTTACGGACTGGGAAACCAAAAAATTCATTTAATTTACTTTATTGTGATATTCAGTTTATAGCTGTGATCTGGAACTGAACCTACATATTCCTGTGTATTTGTTATCATTCCTATACCCATATCTCTTTTTGCCATTCACTTTTTATGGCAGGATGACTATGTTGGATGTTGGATGGTGGCCAAGAACACAGATTTTTGCAGTCAAATAGGTGGCTTGGAAACCTAGTCCTAGGTGAACTTGTGCAGCCTACTAGCCATGAGGTAGTTGAGAGAAGTAAATGGGATAACCCTTGTGAAGCTCTGAGCAGGCAGCGTCCTGCTACATGGTTCCTGCTCAAGGGATGCTGGCGGCTGGCGGACGCTGTGATGCAGGGAAGGCTGTGGTTCCCATTCACACTAGGCAGGCGAGAAAGTGCTGGCATTCTAATGAGGCTAGTCAGCTCATTTGTATGACACGCAAACTTAGTCTTGCAAATTCATTAAATAATTTCTTGTAGAAAAGTGTCTTTTGAGCCACATCAATATAAGCCATCACACATTCTTTAAAAAAAAAAAGTCTTTGCATATTTACAAATATGGCTTGGCCTCCATTTGAAGCCTGTTTCACTTTTAATTGTTAACCCATCAGCCTTGCTTATCCAACCAGGTTTATCAACGACAAACAGTACTGGCTTCATGGAGTTATGACTAGAAACATAAGGGATATGAGAATAAGGTGAAAGGTGGCCTCTTTGTAAGAGCTGAAATTTCTTCAAGGTTTTGTCCTGGCCTTTGATTTGAAGGCTGACTCTGGACCTAGTGTCCCTCTGATTGCATTAGAAGCAGCCTTAGGGGTCAGACCGAATTCCAAGGTCCTGGAATCAGTTAGAAGAATGGGGATTGCACATGTGTGAAGGGACAAGGGAAGAAGCCTTTATAAAAACATCCCCCAAAACCCACACACCAGCTCTCTGCCCAGGTGACCCTGGGAGAGAACAGGGCAAGGAATGTGCAACCTGTCCCTGCACTCAGAAGGGCCCCATGCTTGATTTAATGAACTTCTGTTGCCATCTTGAAATTCTTAAGATTTTAACAAGAGGCACACACTTTCCTTTTGCACTGGGCCCTGCCAGCTCTGTAGGTCCTGGAAAAGGAAGCTAAGGCTCTTGCTCACCCCAAGCACAGTCGTGACTTTTATCACTGATGGTGAATATATTGTATACCAGGGAACCTGCATTAGCCAAGGACTTGACACAAACCATCTCATTCAATTCTCCCATGGACCCATTTTGGAGATGACAAAACTGAGGCTTACAGGCAGTAGTCATAGTTTACATTTATCAAGCACTTCCTATGTACCAATCATCTTGATAAGCACTGTATGCACCTAATCTCCTTTACCTTTCCCAGCAGTCATATGAGGTGAGAACTAGTAGTTTGGCCCCATCTCAATTCTTCTTACTAATACAAGTTGTTAGTAAGAAAAAAAAATAGAATAATCCAAAGAAAACAGAAGGAAGATGGTAATAAAGGTGATTTTTAAGATAACAAAATGGGAAACAAAAATTTTGGGAGAAGAAACTAGCCAAACCAAAAGTTGGTTCTTTGAAAAGATTAATAATCTAAGGAAAACATCTAACTAAACTGATCCAACCAAAGAAAAAAATAACATAAATAAAAACACTAAGATTAAAAAGAAGGCTTAACTGCAGATACAGAAGGGAATAAGAAATAATTTAATACCATAAAAGATTTCACTCCAAACTAATGAACACTTGGACAAAATTCACAACTTCCTAGAGAAACATCCCTTCTCCAAACCAAACCTAGAAAATCCAGAGACATAAACAGACCTAACATTGTTGAGGAAACTGAATTCAGTAGCTAACATGGGTGCGCACACATGTACACACACAGGTATATGCATACACACATACACATCAGAAATAAGCAGGCTTACTTCACCAAACATTCAGCAAACAGGAAAATGGAGTCCATTCACTGCTGCCTGATAACGATCGCTAACATTTATTGAGCACTTTCTGTGTACCAAGCCGTGTGCAAAAAGCTTTGTATGTATAATTTCAAATAAAGTAGGTACTATTGTCCTCATTTTACAGATGAGGAAACTGAGGCCCACAGTCGTGCAGGTGGCAAGTGGGAGAGCTGAGATGTGAGCCAGGTTCTTCTGTCAACTCCACGACTAGCACCCATTGCCTCTGTGTTCAGCGGCTGCTCAGAACTGGATGAGATGAGCCGTGTAGTCTGGGTCTAAGAGACCAAAAAGGCAGGACCTTTGTGGTCTCTGGTTTGATTCAGCATCTCTTTCAGTCCCTTGGATATTTGCTGAACACATAATCGAGGTTCCTGTCCCCGCTGAGCTCACACTCCTATGCTCTCAGATTAGGCAGTCTTGTTTTAGTGTCCCCTTAAGAGACAGCAGCTCTTGTCATAGAAGGGGTGTTGTCCTTTGGAATCCGAAGGTAATCAAACTTGGAGCTGTGTCCTGATGGGTATCTCAGCCCCATGACTAAGAGCCAGAAGCTGGCTGCGTAAGAATTATGCCATGTTATACTTTACATGGAATCTCATTATGACAGAGGCCATTTGTGATTTTTTGAAAATTCAACAGCTGTATATGGACAATCTCCTGAAGTCAGTTGTATATTATCTTGACTCAGTCCCGTATTAGAGGCAAGGATTTACAGCTCAGCCAGGTAAGGGAAGGAGCCTGGGGTCAGATGTTTGAGCCCCAGAGTGGTGGCCCCACATTGCAGTCTGGCGGTGCTGGATACCATTGAATGCCAAGACAGAGAAAGAATAGCTGGTTCTCTGAGCTTCTTGTGGTGACACCTGTCCTCCATGCAGGGGCAGATCTAGCTTCGGTGGGACCGGAACCTTTACAATCAGGAGAGGGAGAAGGGGCCTCTCTGTTTTTTTTTCCTTTTAAAGTATCATTGATATATAATCTTATGATTGTTTCACATGCACAACACAGTGGTTCAACATTCACCCATATTATCAAGTCCTCACCCCCTCCGTTACGGTGACTGTCAACGTAATAAGAGGTTATAGAGTCATTAATTATATTCTCCATGCTGTGCTACCTTCCCTGTGACCTACCTATATTGTGATGGTGAATTATTGTGCCCCTTAATCACCTTCTTCCTCCCCCCCCAAACCTCCCCTATGCCTTCCCTTTGGTAATCTCTACTTCCTTCTTAGGATCTATGAGTCTACTACTGTTTTGTTCCTTCTGTTTTGCTTTGTTTTTATACTCCACAGATGAGTGAAATCATTTGGTATTTGTCTCTCTCCACCTGGCTTATTTCACTGAGCGTAATACCCTCTAGCTCCATCCATGCTGTTGCAAATGGCAGGATTTCTTTTCTTTTTATGGCTGCCTTCCATTGTGTATATCTACCACATCAAGAAGGGGCTCTTTAAAACAAAGACTATGAAAGCATCTTGTGTTTGCAAATTTTTCAAACACATGACCATGTGAACATGTCGCGAGGGCCCCCAAGGAGACTATGAAAGGGCCCTGGACACTTCACAAGCGTGACAAATCCATCTTGGCCTGTTTGACTCACACTTTCTGATTTGAGTTTTGGGGATCCTAATAGGATAAATGATTGAGCAGACAAAAGGGAGTGTGGAAACACTTAGCAATATTATTTATTGAGTATTTTCAGTAAGTCAGGCTTTTTGCTAAGTCTTAAAGCTATTAAATATTGTTAGGTCCATCATACAGGCATAGAAACGAAAGCTCAGAGAGCTTAAATGACTTGGTCAGGATCACACAAGTGATGAACTGAGATTTAAACTAATTGGCCTGGTTTCTGGGCTTTATCCTGCATCTTTGCTGTGGCCAGTTGGCTATTACAAAGTGGGGCTCCTGTACTCTCTTCCCGAAGTGGGACTTCTCTGCTGCGACACGTCCCGCGGCTCATCACTGCCTGCTTGCATCGTGACACTGCGTCAGCCCGTGATTTGGAAAACACTGTGTCCCAAAATTGCCGTGCATCCTAAAAACAGTTTTATTATTTACTTCACAAGCAGAAGTTTTATGGCCTCAAGGCATGAAAAGCTGAGGATGTGTTTGAAGACTTTGGTAATTTCAGTAACTATCAGGCATTGCCATTGATGAAAAGAGACACACATCATTCACAGCTAAAGGTGATTTTTTTAAAAATACTTTTATTGTGGAATCATTTAGGCTTACAGAAAAGTTACAAAGACAGTTCAGAGAGTTCCCACATACCCTCCACCCACTGCCCCCTTACCAGGGATACGTTCGTCACTGTGAAGAATTGCATGTTGCTATGTTACCATAAACAAAACTTGGGACTTTTATTTGGGTTGCATAAAAGGAGCATTTTTTAAAGAGCTTTTCATAGCTAACAATTCGCTGAGAGCTTGTTATGTGACAGCCGTTGGGCCCCAAATTTTATATCCCACTTCATCTGTGCAGCTGCTTGGTGGGGCTGCTAGCTTGCTTAGGCTCATTTTACTGATGGGGACACTGAAGCCCAGAGACCACTGTGCAGCAGCTAATGAGCCAGTGTTTGAACCCAGGCAGCCCACCTCCCCTCTGCAGACCACCACATTTCTTTATTATTAGTAGTATTAAGGTATCGTTGATATACAATCTTATGAAGGTTTCACAAGAGCAACATTGTGGTTTCACCATTCACCCCTATTATCAAGTCCCCCCACATACACCCCATGGCAGTCACTGTCCATCAGTGTAGTAAGATGCTATAGAGTCACTACTTGTCTTCCCTGTGACCTACCTGTATTATGGACCACCACATTTCTTATATTTTCTCCTGAGGACAATATTTTCACTCTACCCTTCTTGCCACCCAGAAAACTCAACTCAAGCCCAGGGACCCCATTTATTCATTCAACAAATATTCTTTTTCTTCCTCAGCTTCCCCAACCCCTTCCCACCACTACCATCACTGACCTGCCCCCTTCAGTGACCTTGTATGGCCTGAAACACAAGGACCACCAACTCCTCGGTGTTCAGGGCCCAGGCACAGGTCAGAAATGTGTGCAGCAGGCCAGGTGGGAGCTCTGGGGGCCAAGAAACCCCTATCCAGGGGCCCTGTCTGTATGTCATTCCAGCCTGTCTCAGTGGTTTCTCTTACTCTTACTCTTGTGCTCTAGCCAGTGGTCTCCATGCAGACATGCAGACCCCCAATTCTTTCCAGATTTCAAGAAAAGCTCTCAGAGGGTCAAATTTTAGGTGAATTTTATCAACCTTTTAAATCCTTTGCAGTGCAGACAAAATCCATCTGTGGGTTGGAGGTGGTCTACACACTAGTCCTTCTCACATCTCAGTCCCTTGTCAAAAGGGGGACGAGAAGAGTCACTATGAGGTCTGAGTGAGTTAGCGTTTGTACGGCACTTAGAACCATGCCTGACAGCATAGCTATTTGCTTATTGTTGATTTTTAAATAATTCGTTGGAGAAGCCTATTCAGGCTGAGTTTTTGATTGCATTTCCCTCTCTCCACAAACCCATTAAATGTTGACTAACTGAATCTCTCAACTTTTGGCTATTTTTAGTCATGTTGACACAGCCTCTGTGCCTGCTTGTGAGCTCAGGGGGCCTCTCCCCACAGCCATGTGGCCTCAGCCATCAGAATCCTCTGTTCACATTAAAAGATGCCAAGAGGAAAAACTTTTCCATCCCCAGGGACACTCCTAAGCATGCCCCCACGTTCACGTTATTTAAGAAAATGTTGTGCTCTGCCAGATACACCCCTCTGTCTGATAATGCTGCCTTGAGGTGCCATGTCATGCACACAGATATCTACTTTTTCTCTCATTACAATCTTCCCTGTAAAGATGTAAAGCCAGAGAGCTGACCTCTTGTTGAGCTGGGCTCTGAGACTGTTTTCTGCTTTGGGCACTATGAATCAAATATGAAGCCCAGCCCAGAAAGGCCTGGGAGCCTCTGTCTCTGAATCCTGAATGATGGTCTCCTTTTCAGTTCACTGTAGAATGAGAGACGTTATCCCCAGTATGTTGTTATCCTTGGGTAGCAAAGAACAGCCTTCACTTGGCCTGGGTTCAGTGCCTTGGACTGAAACGTGTGGAGCAAAGGATTTGAAAATTCCCACAGGGCAGGTGGTGCCATGAGCAGAAATGAGCCTAAGGCTAGCAGGTGAATCGCTGCTCAGCTGCTCCGTTGTGGGCAGTGTCACCTCATCTCCAGGCACAGGGCTTCTTCATTCATGGCTTAGAAATCTCCCAATGCTGGGATCTGGGGGCTTTCTCAGTTTCCGGGGAATCACCACATCGCAGTGTGACCCGGCGGGATCCTCCGGATATGAGGAGGGAAATGAAGCAAACAGCCGAGGCCATCGCCGTCCCCCCTTCTGTGTTTTGCCCTAAAACCGTGTTATGTGACATCCCCAAGTTTGTGTTTTCTTTAAGTTCCTGAAATTAGCCACACAAGTGGTTCACTTGTTTCCTGTGCCTTCATCGGAGCCCGCTCACCTAATTCAATCAGGTTTGGAATTTTTAAAATATACAAATAGCAATTGTACTACTTATTCAAACCAAACGGCCAAAGCATGGTTTCTTCCTGGCCCAATGGTAGCCCTTTAGGTTTCACAAGTATGCGTGTGTGCGCGTCCATGTGTGGGGATGTGTGTAGTATAGGCAGGTGGGATTTTTATTAAAAATGTGTGAAGTCACAGGGGGTAAGCCTGCAGTCTAAATTCAAATCAACTTCCTGAACTAGTCATACATTTAGGCCTTATTATTCGATTTCCCTTCTTTGTGTGTGTTTTCAACCAACTGATAGAAAGGATCAGTAACAGACATGAAGGTAAGATGGGAAAACATGGTACTTTAATGTCTGTCATCTTCATCTGACACACACTGAGAGAGCAAACAACAAAGAATGCGGCTTTTCATAGTCAGTCCCAAATATCTGGCCCTCACCCCCCCAAAAAATAAATCACTCCAAGTCAGTGAGGCCTTCGCAATGATTTCATACGATTCTCTCTAAACAACAACAGAAACACCCATTAAGGAACATAATGGATTAAACATGATAGATGATTAACTAATGGCATAGCTTTTGTGTAATGTGTCACTCACTTCCCTTTTGGTTAAGAAAGTTTCATTTTACAAAGAATTCAGCAAAGGTCTGTACTTAGTAGGCAGGTAGTGGTGTTACAATAATGAAAAGCAGTCTCTGCATCAAAAAAAATTAATTTAACCAGTTTAAGATACATTTGAGACAGTGTTTCAAAAGTTCAGCCAACAAGAGTCATAAATTTATTTACTTGTATAACTAAAGGTTTTTTTGAACGGGATAATATAGTCTCATGTTACAAAATTTAAAAGGGTATACAGCAGAAAGTCCTCCCTCGGTTCTTAGCTTCCTGCATTCCCTCCCCAGGAGCAGCCAGTGAAGCCAGTTTCTGAAGGGCCCCTATCACGCAGTGGGCTTAATTAAAGAGCAGGCAGTTATATGTATAATACTATATTTAAATGCTCCCAAAGCCTCTTTTCACGTGTAATTCTCTGTTTCTTCCAATGTTTGAAACGGTCATTTTAGCAGGATGGCTGTCACCTCAGGTAGTATTCATGAAGAATCCCCACCGAGAGCTGAAAGCCGAATTCTGAATAATGTAATAATGTGTTCCCGGTTCTTCAGCCTGCAAAGTTGAAATTTCACGAAGTGTTCCAACCCCCTAGAATCTGCTCTTATGCCATATCTGCGATTCCCACATGGAAATCCTGAAGGAGGAGGTCTTGCAGAAGGTAATGCCAAGTGATTCTTTTTTTTTTTTTAATATAATTTATTTTATCATTAATTTACAATTACATGTGCAATATTACGATTATTAAACTACCCCTTCATCAGGTCCCCCCCACCAACCCCATTACAGTCACTGTCCATCAGCGTAGTGAGATGTTACAGAATCACTACTTCTCTTCTCTGAGTTGTACTGCCCTCCCCGTGCCCCCCCAACATTACATCTGCTAATCGTAATGCCCCTTTTTCCCTCTTATCCCTCCCTTCCCGCCCATTTTCCCCAGTCCCTTTCCCTTTGGTAACTATTAGTCCGTTCTTGGGTTCTGTGAGTCTGCTGCTGTTTTGTTCCTTCAGTTTTTTTCTTTGTTCTTATACTCCACATATGAGTGAAATCATTTGATACTTGTCTTTTTCGGCTTGGCTTATTTCACTGAGCATAATACCCTCTAGCTCCATCCATGTTGTTGCAAATGGTAGGATTTGTTTTCTTCTTATGGCTGAATAATATTCCATTGTGTATATGTACCACATCTTCTTTATCCATTCATCTACTGATGGACACTTAGGTTGCTTCCATTTCTTGGCTATTGTAAATAGTGCTGCAATAAACATAGGGGTGCATCTGTCCTTTTCAAATTGGGCTGCTGCATTCTTAGGGTAAATTCCTAGGAGTGGAATTCCTGGGTCAAAAGGTATTTCTATTTTTAGTCTTTTGAGGAACCTCCACACTGCTTTCCACAATAGTTGAACTAATTTGCAGTCCGACCAGCAGTGTAGGAGGGTTCCCTTTTCTCCACATCTTCGCCAACATTTGTTGTTGTTTGTGTTTTGGATGTTGGTCATCCTCACTGGTGTGAGGTGATATCTCATTGTGGTTTTAATTTGCATTTCTCTGATGACTAGTGATGTGGAGCATCTTTTCATGTGCCTGTTGGCCATCTGAATTTCTGCAAGTGATTCTTTTTGAGAGCCCAGGCGTCCACAGCTCTTGTGTCAAATTCCTCCCTCTCTGGGGCGTTCCCCAGGAACGCTGAGCAGTAATGTGCTGTAGCTCAGTTTTTGCTCATGGATCGTATCCCTCGCATGGCTTCACAAAGTGCTCAAGAGTGGCCATGACCGTGGACCTGCACCACCCACTCGGCTTGGGCTGCCCCCCTTGCTGCCCTTGGACACGTCAAGCCGCTGTCCATGGCATGGGTTGTGGACGTGCCAATCCTTGCTCCCAGAACACACTTCCCCCACATCTTTTGGCATGATCTCATCATTCACGTTTCAGCTCAGAATTCATCTCCCGGGAGAGCCCTCCCGGGCCACTGTTGCTGAATATCCACCTGCTCTGTCATTTTCAACCCAAGCACTGGTTTTGCTTCATCACAGCCATGGCTGTAGGCACCATTCTGTCTGTTTATTTGTCAGTTTATTTATTCTCAGGCTTATTATCCACATTCCCCACTGGACTGTGAATTCTGTGTGTGTCCCGTTCACGCTACCATCCCCAGGAGCTGCTACCCACGCAGATGTCACTCAGCAAATACTGTGGATTGAGTGAATCATACAGACCCTTTCTCTTGGACAAAAATACGAAAAGTATCTGTAGTTGGTGGGTTGGGATAGCTTTATTTCGTTTTCTACCAGGGAGCGAGGAAAGAAAGCCTCCAATAATAATTATGCACTATTCCACATAAAATTGTACGGAAAAGCCATAAACTCCTAGACACACCACTTTCAGTTCTGCCTCTTGTCATCTCTGTGGTGTTGAGGGCTCCGTCTGAGCCTCGATTTCTTCATCTGTAGAAAGTGAGGATCAGAACACACTATTCCCAGGACTGGAGGAAGAATTAAAGAGGAAATCAGATTTTAAAAAGCATGGTCTGATATTAGGCCCAATGACTGCATGATGCATTTTTTCTGAAGATGAAAGGTGGTCCCATTATGTCTTCATACCATCTTCCTGCCACTAATCACTTTTTGAAAGGATCTGATTTATGCATTTGTTTTCTTTTTAATTAATCTGCATTTGCCCCTAAAATGTGACCTACGAGGGAAGGTGTTTTGGTCTGTTCCAATCACCCAATGATTAGGTTTGGCATTTCTTTAGCATTTCTATAGTATCGGTATCTACCTTATAGGGTTGTTTTGAGAAGAAAGGAGATAATCCATATAAAGTGCTTTGGTGTGTGGAACATGTGAATCCTTTCATAAATAGTAGGGATAATTATTATTTTTACTATTTTTCACAGAAACTCAGATTTCTGGGCTTTAATTTGTGTTAGGAGAGAATTAAAAGCATCTGTGTTTGACTGTTTTAATTCCCTGTTCCTGTTTATCAGCAGGGATGTAGGGCATCACAGGTTTAACAAGTGACAACCAGTGCTTAAAACAGCATCTATGTGTAGTCGGGAAAAACCATCATACCTTGGGGAAACTTCAGAGAACGCACCAGACAAAAATCATATGTTAAATGAGATGCTTTTTTATTTTTCACTAGAAAACTTAAAAACATATTGGTTGAGAGCTATCTTATCCCAGTTCTATCTTCTCTTCACTATGTTTTTTAAATAGAGAAAGAACAGCAGCAAAGTCATGCAAAATGTTAATATTGGGAGAAGGGACACATAAGACATGAGCAGGGCTCTCTGTTTTAAGAAAATGATCACCCCACTTTGAAAATTCCAGAAATCTAAAATTTGAGGCTGGAGATGAGAGGGAATGATAATTTTCCACATTATCCTATAACATGTTAATAGTTGGCATCATAATGGAATTATATCTAGTAAAGAAAACAAATGAATCTCTTGGGCACACCTACCAAGTTCTGTGCAGCTGGCTGGATTTATAGTATGAGCATTCATAAATCAGGACGTTCATACTCTGCTGTAGTAACTCCCAAAAACGCATATTCCTATCATCTCCATCAGGCAGTTATTAAGCAGCCGTAGGGTGACTCCAGGAAGGATTAAAAAATTGAGTCTGGAACATGTCTATGGATGTCTGTGCATAGAAATAAAGGCCTGTGATTGTATATACCAAACTGATAGCAGCAGCTACCTCTTAGATAGAGTCTAGGGATGGTAGTCTAGAACGTTGGACTTTATCTCTGAAGCAGGAATGTTCTTACAGTACAAATTGGAATCATGAGTTGCCTGTGTGATTAAAATTTGATTTTCAAATTGTGAGACAATCACACTAAAAGTATAAAAAGTACTAAGAGCAGCAGAAGCTGCTAAAAAAAAGAAATTCAACCAACCACATTATATTATGACATTTATACTTGTTGTACCACACAAGGTAACCTGCATGTCTTTTTTCCTTCAGTGAATAGTTCCGATATTTTGGAATTGAAATGTGGGTATGAGATAGTTTTTTAACTCCTGCATGCCTCTGAAGCCCTATTCAGGCATCACTCCTCCTAAACCACCCTCCCCACTCCAAAAAAATCAAAATGAACAAAAGGAAGTCCCCAGTTTTGACAAGACTGACAGGCGTCATTGCAGTCAAAATGAACAGGCCAAGCTGCTCAGCCCCGTAACTGCTACTGAATCCCTGACTCAGGGCACTCGCACCATGTCCCTTGAATCCCCCCAAAACGTCTTATCAGATCAACAATGATTTCTGTCAAAAAGAGAAAAATCCCCCGCCTCCCCTCCAAATGAGAGGTGTCAGTCCCAGTGCAGTTCTAAAGCTCTGTGGCGGAGTCATGGTGCGTCTGGAGGGATAAGGGGAGATAAAGTGTATCAAAGGGGCCTTGACACATGGGATGCTATGCAGGCCTATCTCCCCGAGAGCATCTCTGGCCTGAGTGACAGGGGATTAGTCCTCGCGAGGGCGATAAACAATGGCCAGAGTGAGCTGGAGGCCCAACACCTGGCTGTGAGGTTGGAGGCGGTCCGGGAGGCTGCGCCACGCTGCGAGGAACACAGGCTCTCCCGACACACTTCTTAACTGTCCCTTCCATTTCTCGCAGGGCCTCTGGCTTGCCACCCTTTCTCTTGGATAAACATGTTTGAAAAATAAGTCGGGATTTTTGTTTTTGTTTTTGTTCTGTGCTTGGGGGCCAAGGAAGGAGAAATTAGAAACTCAACAGTCACCTGCTGTGAGTTCTTATCGGAAGGGTTTCCTGTGAGAGCCAACTGCACTGGGCAGACCTTGTCAGGTCCCTGATTTAAACAAATCAAGAATAAAGTGGACCTTTTTGAGATGATGGGGGCCTCCGAAATATGGACTGGGTGATACCAAGGAATCATTGTTCCTTTTGTTAGAAGTGATAATGGCATTGTGTGGGTTTTTCCTGAACAGTTTAGGTTTTGAAACACAAATACTAAGTGACATGAAGTCTGTGACATGCTTTGAATCTAGGTGGCGGAGAGGAGCCCTAACTGAGCACATGCTTTAAAAATCTCAATAATTACTGAATCTGGGTAACGGCCCATAGGATTCACTATACCAGTCTCCTACTGGATATGTTTGAACATTTTTACCTAAATAATAATGGTGATGATGATAATAAGCTTTTAAAGTGTTTAAAGTGTTCCAAAGAGTAGCAGTGGAGGTATGAAAACGTACTGAGTCCTGTGCAGTGGGACTTGTTAAGCCTGGTGGACCACAGGCACATTTTTATTTGTACTGGTGAGGTGGAGAAAACCTTTTGAAAGCAATGGCTGGTACCATGGGTGACAAGCAGAAATTGCATAAATCAAGATCGGTTTATTTCTTGACTTGCACTGCCCCTTGTGTACATCCAGCCCACTTTTACTGAGTGATTGCTCTACACCCATGATCTCATATAATCTTCACATGGCTCAGAGAGGTTGAGTAATTTTCCCAAGATCACCCAGCTCAGAAGTGGTAGATCCGGTCTTCAAAGTCAAGGCAATCAAGTTTAAGAGTCTATACCCTTTCTAACAAGAGAGAGAAGGGATGAGTAGATTCATAAGCCTTGCTGCTCTATTCTTATTTGGAAGCATAGCTATTGTTAAAGAGTAGTTATTGAGCTCCAAATGACCCATTTAGATTTTTTTCAAAACTCTGGAATTTTACTCACTGGTTCAGTCTTTATCTAAAATTTTGAAATTTTGTCCATCATGGATTTTTTTCAGCTCTGATTTCCATATGTATTAACTCATTTATTCCTCAACAGCCCTGCGAGGTCAATATTACTTCCATTTCACAAATGAGGAAATGGAGACACAAAGGTGAGTATTTGCCCAAAGCCTCCTAACTAGAAAGCAGCAGACCAAAACCCTGCATTAAAATATTTATCCTGATGACTGAGGGTTTATTTGGTGCCCTCTTAAATTTTCTACCTCACCTTCATAGCAGGCCTGCTTGCTTGGTAAAATATGACATATTTTAAAGGTTTTTAAAAATAAAGAAATTAAGTAGTTGCCTTGGACTTTGACCCTCACTACTGTGCATTTTGCCTGAGAAGAGATGATATGATGTCTCATCACTTTTATGCCCCTAGCTGTTAGCACACGGAAAGGTCTAGAACAAGTGTCAATCTTAAGCAAAATCTCTGGTAACTGGCATGTTGCCTCCTGTTCAGAAGTTCTGGCAAATAACAATAAAAGTCAAAAGATGACAATGATGTATGAGAACCAAAAGATAGATCATTGATTATATAGATGTTTCAACCCATCGGGAAAGAAAGACTGGCATTTCAACCCAAAGAGCTCTAGAAAATAATATTCCTAAACAGGTCTTAGGAAAGAAAGCACATGTAGAAATTTTGCTGGGAATTGTCAGTTATTGTAGTTGGATGTAGAAAAATGCTGGCTTAAAGTTTAAGAACCAGCAGAAACAATGAAAGAAAAACACATCAATAATAATTATCACAACAATAGAGATAGTTTACCCTTTTAGAAATCAGAGAAATTCCAGGCTATAGCCAAGAGACTAATGCATCTGTTTGGGAGCTGATTGAAATTTTTTTCAACTTTGGGTCAAAAGGACTGTGTCCAACAGTAACTATCATCACAATTCATTGTACGATTAGTAATGTATTCAAGACACTGACCTAAATACTTTTTAGGCATTAAGTCATTTAAGCCTGTGAGGTATTACCCCCATTTCGTAAATTCAAGCATTTGCCCAGAAGCCTCCTAGCTAGAAATAGGCATAGCAGAGATTTGAACCAAAACACCATAGTGCACCTTAAACCATTTAAAACAGGGAAAGAAAAACAAATCAGTTAATCAGTAAAGGTGCTCCAAATTCCTGATGGTTTAGTTGAAGCTCAGGCCTTTCTGTTGGCATCCCCTGAGCCTTAAACTTTTAGCAGTAGAATCTTCCAGGCTGATCCAAAACTTAAGATGACTTTCCAGTGCACGTATTTCTGGAAGAAGTATGGCTGGCACTTTTTAAAAAACCTAAAGTTTTCTCCACCTATTATGGGTCTTTTGATTCTTCCCAGAAGATAATGAAACATTATCCTATTGACCGTAAACCAAGCTGTCAAGTAAAATAATAAAAGGAAATCAATTGCCCAGACACGTGGTTCTGACTTGGGACCCGTGGAACATACCTCAGCAGGTAGCAGGGGACATTTTGGGGAGACAGTTTCAGAGGGGAACTTCCTTGGATCCCTATCAAAACTGAAAGTAAGAGACAACCATTGGATACCCCTTAAAAGAATGCAGTCACCAAGGAAAAGGACAGCTGAAATAGATGGTAAGTTTCCCAGTAAATTACAAAAACATAATTTGCATAATTTATCCCACAAAACCATGCTATGTTATACACATACTACCAAATTTCATCATTCCTACATGCACATTTTTCACATTTTTCCATCTCTGATATTAGGCCTGTGTCTGAGAATGAAAAGCATGTCATAAGTTAATTAGTAAAAGTTTTTCTTTCTTAGTGGTGCATAAGATAATTATGCAATTTACAATCTATGGTGTCTTGGATTCAATGAAGTCATGTGTTGGAAACTCAGTCATCTGCATGGCTCTCCCTAGAAATCCCAGTTTATATCCACATAATCCATTTTCAGAGATTAAACTTTTAGTACAGATGTTGGCTCATGGTAGTGAAAAGCAAAGGTTATCAAGCCAAAATATATAAACAAAGTTGAAGTAAAACTGGATGTGTGGATTGCAGCCTCCAATTAAATGAAGCTTAATTGTTTGGTTAACTCACCACCCTCTACTCCAGCCATCTATAATTTCACATCTGTTGAATATGATTTGGTTAGAATGTGGAGGTGGCTTAATTTTTCATAATGGCTTGCAGAAGTTTGGGGCCCATTCAGCGCCAGGAGTTGCATACACAACGGCGTGCATGAGTCTTGTGTATCAGTGAAGAGAGCCGCCTGAACTCCGCCCGCGGGGAACAAAGGGTTTCCAAGATGCATCCGAGTAGCAGATGTTGAGTTATCTGAAGGGTCAGAATGCCAATTAGATATTGAACATGGCAGGAGGAGGGTGGAGTTTCCAAAACAAATGGACGATGAATAGGAGCAGTTCCCGAGTTTACGCTCAGATCCTGCTGTTCTTTGGTACAATGATTTGTGGCAAATTTGTTTTGTCACTGAGGCATAGTTTCCCCCTGGGTCTTAAAGTGATTTTGTAATCACCAAGAGACTTTTTTCTTTCTTTAAATGCTCTTTTCCCTAATCGAACCTGGATACCAATTTATCACCTTAAGAAATAAATCTGAACAGCAACATAGTATCCACGTGGAACATGTATGAAGAAGAGTGACCCTTTGAGGAGAAACCAAGGGAGAAGTAGTCAAGAGGGAGGGGATAATTCAAGTTAAAAAATTTATTTGGGATAGAAATCTGAAAGATCAGAGATCATTTTGTTCCACTTTTTTTTTTTAATAAAAGCTTATTTCGTTCAGCAATTTACAGATTGTACTAATTTTCAGTTGTATGGGATCAGAATATAATTTCAAATCTGAGAAGACTACAAATGAGAAAAATGTGGGAAACCTGAGAGACAAAAATGCTTCCATAGTTAATTATGTATTTATATTGGTGTTACCATCATAAATCATTCTTAGAGGGAAAAAAAAAGTAGTAGCGGGAAGACAATGGCCTTCTGTTTAAATAATTTCATTTGGTTCCTGAAATACTTCTGGCTCTTTTTTTCCCTTGAAACCACCCACATTTAGTAAAATTATATCACTGAGTGCACCCTACCGTACTTTCTCTCTCCTGACCAGTGCCAGACCAGGGAATACCGAAGGCCAACTAGCAAGAAAGGAAATGGGATTGCATTGATTTAAATCAGCCAGTGCTGTGACCGAATTATTTAGTTCCCTCTTGACCTTTGGAGGTCAGATTTGACTATTTCTGCTATCTGCTAATGCTTTACTATTTTTCACTACTTTGCCTGTTAACAATTCTGACCTACAGCCTTTCCAGTCTGCCGGCTCATTATATCAAGCAATTGCTAATTACTGCTTGAAACAGATGCTCCCATTTTAAAATGTCATTTGAATAAAAGTGCAACCAAAAACCTTACATTTGTTCCACGAATGAAAACAAAATGTAAGCATTTGGGTATTTCTGAGAAGTCAAACGTTGGATTTGAGTAAGTGGAAAATGATGTATCTTGTACTCTAATTATTACCTTGGCCATCGCTTAGAATAAAGACTACCTGAAAACTGAATATGAAAAGCAGCATATATTCTCCTTTAATCTCATTATCAAATATGCTCCTTTAACATTCCTGCAGACAAAGTGGTTTTAACCCCGCTGAAGATCTTAAATGGAAGGGTGGTGTGTCAGTTCTTTCTCTCTTCATATTCATCCCCTCTCCAAATGGGAGATCAGTGGCGTGCACAGCCGTGTTAGGTCCTCGGAGGGATGAGTGAGCAAGATAGCCAAAATGCTCCGAAAACTGGCCTTTTTGTTAATCTGCCTTGAATATTCTACATTTGTTAGAGAACAAAACACAAGACAAACAGATGTTCACAGGTCCAGTGTTTACCATGGCGAGCTGCGAATGTGAAGTTATGGGTCGAGGAATGTGGTTTACTTTCCAAAATTTCTCTCAGATTTTATTTCAGACACACACAAAACGTTTTTACTGTCCACAAAAGTAAAAGATACGTATGTTATTTTAGATCAAAATAGCCAGAGACAAGGAGTCCATTGCAGTAATTAGTTCAACTAAAACAATGATGATGATTATTTTTCAGTCAGCTAAGCCACGCAATTGAAATTCCACGCAGGAATTTCAAGAGATTTGATGGAGGTGGTGGTGGGCATGCACGCACGCTGCCTTCAGACCTCCGAGGTGCGCTGTGCCGACCCAGTCTCACAAAATTTCTCCTCTTGATGCTGCCGCTCCATGTAAATAAATGAAATATGGCAGGAAAGTGGTAGCCTGTCGACTTCCTGATTTCCTGCACTTTGCATTCTTACCCATAAACCTCTAATTCATTTCAGAATGCAAAGGTCACCACAAAAAAATCTGAGGCTAAATATACCCTTTTGTCCGGCAGAAGGATAACAGAGTTCCTTTTTTTCCTTTTCACCCAAATGTGGCCATTGCCAGGTGTTTCCATGTTTGCGGAGCCGCGTTAGGAGTGCGTTTACAAACCTAAAAAAGAGCACTAAACACTACTTTAAAAGCTTTTTACTTGGAATAATGTTAGAGTTACACAAGAGTTACAAAGTTAATACAGAAAGTGCCACCTTCCCCTCCTGCAGCCCATGTACATTTGCCAAAATGGAGAAATGAACACTGGTGCAATACTGTGAACTAAACAGACTTTATGGATCTCCCTTTTTCCCACTGATATCCTTGTCCATGACCAAATCAAGGTTACCATGGTACATTTAGGCATTTTTATGGTTTACCTCTCAAAAATAATTTACTTGGAAATTAATAATTCTAAGGGGCATTTTAGGAGTAAAAAGTCTGGATTTATTTTAATCAGATGTAGATGACATAACGCACATTTCACAGACATTTGTTTTTAAGCAGGATACGTGTTTTCTCACTTGAGAAATTCCCTTACCCAAGTAATAAAATATATTGTCGATTTTTTAAAAGGAAAAATAAAAAGAGATGCCCTTGGAGATTAAAACCACAAGATACCATTTCTCACCCACCAAATTTGCAATGATTAAAAAGAAGATAATACTTTTGGTCAAGTTTCTTAGCCTTTCTGTACTTCAGCTTCCCTCTCTGTGAAATGGAGATAATCAAAGTCCTTCCCCCATGGAGAGGCAGGACAGCACTGTGGTTAAGAATGTGGACTCTGTAATTGGACTTTCTGGTTCAATCAGGGCTTGCCCACTTTTTGACTGTCTAATCCTGTAGAAATTACTAGACTTCACATCTGGTGCCTCAGTTTCTTACCTGTAAAGTGATAATAACAATTTGTCATTGTTACAAATTGTCACTTGTACCCCAAAGAGCTGTAACTGTTATGGAAAACTTGGACTGGATTACTGACGGAAGAACCAAGCATCACTCAGAGGTCTTGGAGGGTGGAGGTTTATTTCACACCGGCAGGCTCAGAGGAAAGTAATCTCCAAAGGTCTGGGCCCTGAGCACAAGCAAGGGGAGCAGTTTGTACTATTCTGCTTCTGTATATGTGGCATTTTGATGTGCACAGCAAGCAGGGCGAAAGAGGAGCCCGGAGGAGTGAGAGAAGGGGAGAGGGTTGAGAGTTTTCTGCTGACCTTGTCGGTCATGTTAAATATTTTCCTTATCATTACAAGAGCAAAATGAGATGATATATATATAAAACAGGACAGTGTCTGGCATCTAGTGAATCCTATAGAAATATTTATTATTATTATTTTGGGATTTTTCCTAGGGATAACTTGGGTAACAGACGTAAAGGTCTTAAAACATTGTGTCAAATTAAGGTAACAGCTCTGATTATCCAGTGTGGATGAGGGAACAGGGGAGAGGGGCATTGTACTTTGAGAGTTGACACTTGTGTCAACTCTGATCAAGAGTTTAAATCTGATCCCCAATTCCACTTCCGGGGATCAAGCCTATAGAAATACCTACCTAAGTATACACAGATAGGTGTATAAGATATTCATTATGTCATGAAGACAACTTAAGCTTCCATCAACTTGGGGATAGTGAAATGAATACTTTGCAGTCATGAAAGAGAATGAGATGCAGTTTTATTTGCATGTATGAACTTTGAAGGATATACATGGTAAGGTCATTGTTCTTTCATCTATTCACCCATGTGTTGATTATAGTAAATATTTATTGAGTGCCGATTGTGTACCAGGCTCTGCTCTAGGTGCTGAAGCATATAGTGTTATGAAGGACACACATCTTCTGCCACCATGGAGCCAACAACTAGGGAGGACATACAACCAGTGAACAAATTAACAGATAAGTGTCCACCCAGATGTCAGAGACGAGGGCTAAAAAAAAAAAAAGCCAAGCATGTAATGTGTGGAAGTGGAGGAGGGAGCTGGTTTATGTAGGGAAATTGAGGAATACTCAGACCTTAATACAGGGAGGGATGCAGGCCAATGAATCCGTGAAGGAAGAGCAGCAGGTGCAAAGGCCTGTGGTTTGCAGCTCAGGACCGAGTGAAACCCCAAATATATATATCTGGCTTCTGGTTTTTGACAAGGGAAAAAAAGAGACAAGTAGACATCCACATGCAGGAAAAGATGAGAATGTGTCCAACTGTTGGTAATATTTACCCCAGGGCATGGCACCAGAGAGAAAATCTTTCAGGTTTTCCTTTATAAACATCTGTCTTGTTTCTGATTTTCCAATGAGCAGGTATTATTTGTAATTTAGAAGACAAACAAATTTTCGGAACTCTGGAAGAATGACAGTCTTACCTTTTCTTGAAAGAGTCTGGAACAGGGTTTCTGACAGCCACACTACTGGCATTTGAGGCAGAACAATTTGGGGTGGGGGTGGGAAGGGCGGGGGTCTGTCCTGCACATTGTAGGAGGTTTAGCATCATTCTTGGTTTCTACCTTCTAGATTTCAGTGGCACTCCCAAGCTGGGGCAACTGAAGATGTCTACAAACATTGCCAAATGTCCTCTGTGGTTCAAAATACCCCCACAGCTCCCACCGCCTTGGAGACCCACTGGTGTAGGAGAAAACTCAGGTTTTGGAGGCAGCCTGCCTAGGTTCAAAGCTCAGCTCTGTCCCTTGAAAGCTGTGGAACCTGTTCTCTCTCCTTTCTGTCAGTTGCCTCATCTGTAAAATAGGCATAGCCAGACTGTCTTTCTGGGCTTTCTATGAGAATGAAAGGAGCCAGTTCATGTCATGCCCTTGGGACAGGACATGGCACATGAAAATACTGGGTAAATGTCACCACTGCTGTCCTTGGTGAGCCTCTGCCGCCTGAGACACCTTTAACAAGGCAGACCAAAGCTTTCTTCACACTTGCCCTGTCTTCCTGCCAAGCAGCCAGTGTCAGACTGTGAGCCGGCCCCTGTTCCTGGGAATGAAAAACCCAGACAAGGGACAAGGAGAGGAAGAGAGTGGCTCAAACCCATTGTTCAGCTTGGGAAGACGCCCTTGTTAAATGCTTCCTGAATCTTGTTTCAGGGGGAAAGTGACATTTATTTAAACCGAAAGTGGGTTAAGTAGCTAACTGTAAGAATAGTTTTCCTCCAGAAGTTTTTCCAAAGCTGCCCATATGTGTCTTTACCAAGAGGTCATTGACCAAAAAATCCTTTTGGCCACCCCAAGTCCTTCCCCACTGCTGTTGCTCACAAACGCACACACAAAACAACTTATTTTCCCCAAAGCAAATGGCACTCCTCTACTGAGCCACTCATCCCCTCCCACCCTCTGTTACACATTTCACCTTGGTGGAAATTAGAAACCATGCCACTGTGTGTGAATTTTGGACTGCCCTTGGTTTCCTTAGATTTTTTTCTTTCTATGTACATGACTTTTTGTTTTTCAACTTTTTGACTGTCCTCATCAATGCTTTCTTTAATTAGAAATCAATACATATTTTATATATGTCTATATACATAATTCAGGTTTCATCTGTTTTTATATACTATATTTTATATATATTTGCTTAAATATGTATGGTACTCAAACATTTATATCTAATAAAAAATATATATGTTAAGTATATATTACATATTCTATACTATGTGTGTGTGTGTGTGTGTGTGAATATATATATATATCTTTTTAAAATTATGTGTATATTTAAAGCAGTGGTTCTCAACCAGGGGTAATTTTTGCCTCCCCCACCCACCCTTAGGGGACATTTATCAACATCTGGAGACATTTTAGATAGTCACGACCTAGGGTGCTGGTCCTGGCAACTAGTGGGTAGAGACCAGGAAGGCTATTAAACATTTAATGTTCAGCATAGTCCCTACCGCAAAAACTTCTCTGGCCCAAAATGTCAGTATTTCAGAGACTGAGAAATCCTGATTTAAATAAATGAATACCATACGACCATTAAACTTCTATCAAATGAATATTTTCCAGGTGCTGACAGTTTTACATAGAGCATCTCTCTGTCATCCTTTTCAGTAATCCTGCTACCATTCCCACTTGGCAGATGAGGAAACTACGCAGAGTTGCAGACCACACCCCTCACAGTGAAAGGCAGAGAGCAAGGATCTGAGCCCAGGCCTGTCTGAAGCCAGAAGCCAGGGCCTTACCTACTGGGCTATAGGTCCTTGGAAAGCTGCCTTGGTATATTGCTAGGCATAAGAGGGCAAGCATTAGACATATGAAGAAGCATGGCTCCATTCTTAGAAAAGAAAAAGAAAATGGGCGGGAAGGGAGGGATAAGAGGGAAAAAGGGGCATTACAATTAGCAGATGTAATGTTGGGGGGGCACAGGGAGGGCAGTATAACTCAGAGAAGACAAGTAGTGATTCTATAGCATCTCATTACGCTGATGGACAGTGACTGTAATGGGGTTGGTGGGGGGGACCTGATGAAGGGGTAGTTTAATAACCGTAATATTGCACATGTAATTGTAGATTAATGATAATAAAATAAATTATATTAAAAAAAAAGAAAAGAAAAAGAAAATTGCAGAAAAATCAAACAGGAAGAATGGGCATCATGCTTAGTCAGCCGTCCTGTCTAGGTGGCACCAGCTTTAGGGAGGTGTCCTCACACACACACACACACACACACACACAACCACATCTCCTTGGCCTCCTGTAGTAACATCTCATTGCAAACTGTATTATTTCCTACATGGCACCCATTCTATAATTTTATATTGCCTTGTGAGGTTTTTGATGAGTATCTCTCTCCTTCATATACCATTGCCTCTTGCAAGCAGCTTTGTGCCTGTTTTTCTTCCCCTCTGTTGAACTCCAGGCTAGTTCAGAGTCCAGCATGTAATAAAGCACTCTCAATAAATATTTGCCCAATGGATGATTGGGTGAGATTATGGGAACCCTTTACTTCCTAAGTGATAGGACTCTGGAACATTTGAATTTATTGACACCAAATGTATTCTTTTTTTTTTCCAAGAAAAATCTTTTGTTCCTTTATTGATCATTTTGTCTTTAGAAACAAGTGCAATTTAACTATTTTCTGTTCCTATCAGAATTTCAAATTGACCTAAATTAGATAACTGAAAACTTTAGAATGATTAAGGTCAAAATGGTTAAAGCAGGATCTTTAGAATGAATGAAATGAATTGAGGATTGGTGGGTCCTCTCACATGAATGAGTTAATAATCTTTCATAATTTAAATTTAGTTAAGTATTTTTCTCAGTGCAATTCTTTTTCTTTTTTTTATTAAGGTATCATTGATATACAATCTTATGAAGGTTTCACGTAAGCAACATTTGATTACAACATTTACCCATATTATCGAGTCCCCCCCATACCCCATTGTAGTCACTGTCCATTAGCGTAGTAAGATGCTATAGAGTCACTACTTGTCTTCTCTGTGCTGTACTGCCTTCCCTGTGCCCCCCCTACATTATGTGTCCTCATCATAATGCCCCTTAATCCCCTTCTCCCTGCCTCCCCACCTGCCCTCCCACACCCCTCCCCTTTGGTAGCCACTAGTCCCTTCTTGGAGCCTATGAGTCTGCTGCTGTTTTGTTCCTTCAGTTTTGCTTTGTTGTTATACTCACAAATGAGTGAAATCATTTGGTACTTGTCTTTCTCCACTTGGCTTATTTCACTGATCATAATACCCTCCAGCTCCATCCATGTTGTTGCAAATGGTAGCATTTGTTTTCTTCTTATGGCTGAATAATGTTCCATTGTGTATATGTACCACATCTTCTTTATCCATTCATCTGCTGATGGACACTTAGGTTGCTTCCATATCTTGGCTATTGTAAATAGTGCTGCGATAGGGGGTACGTATGTCTTTTTGAATCAGGGATCTTGTTTTCTTCAGGTAAATTCCTAAAATTGGAATTACTGGGTCAAATGGTATACCAGTTTTTAGTTTTTTGAGGAACTCCATATTGCTTTCCACAGTGGTTGAACTAATTTACATTCCCACCAACAGTATAGGAGGGTTCCCCTTTCTCTCCATCCTTGTCAGCATTTGTTGTTCCTTGTCTTTTGGATATTGACCATCCTAACTGGTGTAAGGTGATATCTCATTGTGGTTTTAATTTGCATTTCCCTGATAATTAGCGATGTGGAACATCTGTTCATGTACCTGTTGGCCATCTGAATTTCTTCTTTGGAGAAGTGTCTGTTCAGATCCTCCACCCATTTTTTAATTGGGTTATTTGCTTTTTGGGTGCTGAGGTGTGTGAGCTCTTTATATAGTTTGGATGTTAACCCCTTATAGGATATGTCATTTACAAGTATACTCTCCCTTATCAAATGTATTATATTTTTTTATTTTTTGTATCATTAATATACAATTACATAAACAACATTGTGGTTACTAGATCCCCCCATTATCAAGTCCCCACCACATACCCCATTATAGTCACTGTCCATCAGCGTAGTAAGATGCTATAGTCACTACTTGTCTTCTCTGTCAAATGTATTATTTTTAAGATCAGAAAAAACTGTATCACTCATGTTTTCAAACACAAACTGTGGTCCATCCATACAATGAAATATGGGGCAGCCTGAAGTTGTAGGTAAAGATTTAACGCCTGGAAGGCATCGTGTTGTATTTGAAGGGGGAGGGGCTAAAAAAGTGAGGTGTGTGTAGCTGTGTGTGTGTGCTTATATATGTGCATGTGTGTTTGTGTACGTGTGTATATATGGTTGTATGTGTGTGTGTGCAGAGAAAAGTTAGGGAACATTATTTCTTCTGGGGGTGGAACCATAGGTGATTTTTGCTCTCCTTTCTTTTTTCTTCTTTTTTTCTAGATTTTCTACAATAAGTATATAATTCTTTTTGTAATACAGTCAGTTCTGCAAGGTGACATATGTATCCCTAAAAAGCATCATATTATGCGAAATTGCACAACAAGAACCACAGGCTTATGGAGAAACCTCACTGGTGTCACATCAGAAAAGATGAGAATCTAATAAAAATGGTAGCACAGCTTTACACATATTAAATTGGTAAGAAGTATATAAATACTACAAAAATAGCACCTTATCTTGAGTTTGCTTGGAGAAGTGGGCCTAGGAAGGGTCACAGTTATTGTGAAGTGGTGGAAGGAGGGTTATCTGATTTGGGACAAAAAGTTGTAACACCAGGTGTGGATGGGTATAGATGGGTGTGGCTCGTAACACACATTAGCTGAAGTAGCTGGTAGGTTTTTGGGTGTGTGTATTTTGTGTATCTCTACGTGTCCCTGTTTACTTGGGTGCAGTTTTTGACATTCACCTTGTGTTTCTTGCAAATGAAATTGTGCACAAGCAAATGCAAAATTCATGTCATGCTTGAATTGCATCCTAATATATCAGCCATGTTAGAACAAAGATGTTCTTAAAACAAGCGTTAGGGCAGAACTGACTGAATGAGGAGGGAAAAGCATTTCAAGTTACTGAATATTTCTGGATTATATATTTCAAATATTTCTGGATTATAACTTGACTTCTGTTCTTTTCCAACTGGTTACCGCTCAGGTTTTATAAGAAAATAGATAAGTTATGTAAGTTTAAAAGTGGTAATAGCAAACATCTGTGAGTACCTACTGAATGCTTTTCACATGCATGATCTTATTTAATCATCCCAAAACCCTTGACGTAGGGACCACACTGAGCAGCCTGAGGCACAGAGAGGTTGAGCAGCTTGCCCGAAGTCACACAGCTCTCAAGTGTCAGAACTAAAATTTAAACCCAGGTCTTTAAACCCTGACCCTTACTCACTATTCTGTATTACTATTACACTAGAGCTGGACATGATCAGTAGCCATGTTTAAGCAGCAGGCTACAAGAGGCACAGCATAAAGGATAAAGGATGATGTAGCTTCAGGAGGCTTGGTTTAAATTCCAGTCCTCCCAGCTGATAGGAGACCATCAACACAAGTCCAGTAGGAGATGCAAATTCTTGGGTGTTGGACCAGCAAACCATGTTAACAGCAAGACTTATAAACCAGAGAAGGCATGGCACCCCACTTTGCACTTCAGAGCAGTACTTTACCTTCTACCAGGTTTCAATAATATGCCACTGTTGAGTATATTTCTCAGTTCCTTTGGTTTGCAGGACACACCAAGTGTCCGAATCACCCCAGGCCCAGTTTGGCAATGTTAAGAGCCTGGGCTCCACCCGTGCCTGGGGTCCAACTCCAGCTGCACCACTTGCAGGCTGCATGATGTGGGTAAGACCCTTCACTTCTCTATTTTCTCACCTATAAAACGGAGGATAGTAATTGAGCCATTGGGGAAGTCACAGGTTAACCCCAGTAAAGGACTCAGATCCAGACTGGCCATAGTGAGTTCTTAGTAAATGTCAGCAAATGGAATGATTCCAGTCACCCACAATGACCCCATATTGCTCATAAATAAAATTTTCTGATCAGGAATAAAATTTAACCCAGTAGAATGCCATTATGTCTCAGCCTTTCTGACATAGTTGCAGAATAGTTCTGCACCCTGGCATTAGGACATTTTTATCCTACTCCCTCAATATGAGGATGTTTATTTATTTGTAAATTCTATGTATTTGGAACTCTACCCCTCTAAACATGATAGGTCTCATTTCACTCACATTAAAAGCCACAGTGCTTATACTGGCTGTGAGAGCCGACCCTACATGAACTAGCTTCCTATTACTTATCTGATGTCTCAAAATTCAACTCTGCTCCAGCCAACTCTGGCCCCCCGGCTTCTCTGCACACATCAGTCATGCTCCCACCTTTGGCCCTTTGCTGGCTGTTCTCTGCCAAGGAGCCCTGTCCCCCAGATTTCTGCAGGCCTCATGCCCTCACTTCCCTGAAGACTTTGCCCCAATGTTACCGACTCAGTGAGGCCACTCCTGACCACCTATATAAAATTGCAGTCACCCCCACTCACTACCCTCTGTCCCATTTTTCTTCTCTGTGATAATAATTTATGCCTTCTAATATACTCTATAATTTAACTATTTATATTTATTATTTACCATCTTTCCTGCCCGCTAGGATATACGCTTCCTGAGGGCAGGGAATGGTGTTTTATGCACCAGTGTAGCTCAGCCCATAAAACACTGCTTGGCAGGTAGCAGGTACTCAATCAATATTTGTTGAGCGAAACGATTGAATGAATGAATGAGTTATTTTCTTTATGTACACTAAATCATTAAGTCCAGAAAGACAACTTGTTTTGGTAGAAACTTCTAGTTTCTGGTCTTTCTCCCCTGTAATAGAATTTTCAGCTGGGCTGAAAATTTCCACCCAGAGAAAAAGGACTACATTGCCAAAGGCTTCCTTGTAGTTTAGGTTAGGCCATGTGACTAGGTTCTGGCCAATAGGATGTAAGCAGAAGTGTCTAGCATCAGCTGAAGAGCTTTTCTCTCTTCTTCACTGTCCCTCCATCTTGCTGCCTGGAACTCGGCTGCTGCTGTCTCGGGCCATGAGGCCATGAGGTCAGCCACGTCTGCAAAGATGCTTGTTCGAGGGAGTTCGTAGCAGCCTTAGACCACCTACCTCGCTTTTAATGGAAAGAAAATAAACTTCCATCTTGTTTAAGGCACTGCATTTTAGGGTTTTTTGTATCTCTCTCGGCTGCAATTAATATAATACACTTTTTTTTTAACCTAGAATAAAAACCAAGTTAGGCCTTGTTTAACTTCAGCATACAATTGGCAAGCTTTTCCCAAACCCCCATCTAGCACAGCATCCCCACCAGCTGGTTTCTGCTGCTCCACCACCAATTTCTAATATTTCTGGAATCTGAGCCATGCATACTCCCTGTGTTATTAGACATAATATGTTATTATGACTTTAATCAAGCAAATATTTTTTCACTTGACCTGTAAGTCGAGTTGCTCCTGTTATCATCAGTAACAGACAAGAATGCGAACTAGTATTGCACCATTCTATGTTTTTTTTATCCCCCTCTGTGGACTGTTTTAAGATCAGATCAGCTAGATCCAGGCAGATATTCCGTCTTGCTTTCATTAGTTTCTGCTTTTCTTGAATCAGTTTCCAAGGGAGAGGAGAAAATAAATACTGTTTGCCGGGGTTTACTGCTGAAGTGATATAATTTGCATAACAGCAAAATTACAACCCAGAATCCTAAGTAGCAATTATAATGTAAAAGAATGAGACAAAATTTTGCTTTTAAACAAAGCACAAAAATAAAGAGTGGGAAATGTTGGTAAATTCCATACAAAACTTAAATACGAATTTAATCTTATTTGCGAAGAGGGAGAAAAAAACAAAACAGGCATTCTCTGGACCTAAAATTGAAATAAATGAGAGCTCTCACGAACAGTAAATTCAACTCTAAAAGCCCTAAAGCAAGAGAATAGATAGGGAAGAGGCCCCAAAAAAATCATAGAATGAGGTTGCAAATGAACTTTCTAAGCCTAATGATAGATATGACATTCCCGCAACAAACAAAGCAAGCTAATTGGAATTTATCCTTTTGTCCTTAAAGATAATTCTGTTTTTGTTCTCTTGGACACAGTCAGTGAGGTTTTATGACCCGGCCATCTGTGCAAACATTCACAAACCCTATTTAAATTTTAGGTAAGTTATTGGTAAGCAAACTTTGGTCCTAAAAAAATGAACTTGCTCTTCATTCAATACATAATAGTTGAAGAAAGTGTAGGATTTGGGGGGGCCAGTTTAATGCACATCACCATGGAATATTCTTTGGGAAACTTTGGTAATGTCAGTTTTCCCAAAGTGAGGAATGAGTTCAAGGATGGTGTGTGGAGATGATTTTAGTTCCTATGCTAGATAATTTAGACAGTATGTGGACATGGCATTCAATAATGAAAAGGGTCACCTTCAGTCTCCAGTATTACATTAAGGAGAAAGTCTCTAGTGCGAATAGATCCTTAATACCTTTCCAGACCCACTAATTTCCCTGTTTAATGAAGAGGCAGGAAGCCTCTAGTGCAGTCTTTAGCAGGTTAGAGTACCTGACCAAAATTCAATTTACTTAAAAATGTATTTGTACCATTACTTTCCATTTATGATGACTGATACCAAGTTTTCTATTCATCATAGTGATATATAAAATTTTCTTCTAAAATAAACTTGTGTAAGTAAAAGACCATGAGTTAAAATGTTTTATGCATATGCAATAAAATATCGACTACTCAGACTTGGCAAAAATTATGAAGTTGTGATGAATGAAATGATGAATCCTGGGAAACACTGGACTGGACAGCCTTCCCCTTCATTGTCTTCTGCCATCCTTTTATACCTTTTAGGAAGGAACTCTAGAATTGTGCTCAACAAACTGTGTCCCGCTACCTGTTTTTTCTGACAAATGAATTAAGAATGGTTTTTTTCCATTTTCAAATGTCTGAGAAAATCCAAAGAACACTATTGCATGACACATGAAAATCATACAAAACTTAAGTTTCAGGGCCTGTAAATAAACTTTTTTGACCCACAGCCACATGCATTATTTACACATCTTGGTAACTCAATGACAGCAGTGAAAATAGCCCCACTGGGTGCACATCCAACTGTTGGCAAAAAGTAAAATGGAAAATCACCTGAAATCCTACCACTCAACAGTAGTAACTGTAAATGTTTTTATGCACTTATATGTCTGTGTTTATTTAAGTAGTAAACCCTCATTATGCTACAAACAGAGTCATCGGCAAATTAGAATTCTCTGTGAGCCCTGAGGAACATGACTCTTTTTGCTGTCAGGTGTGCACTCAATTCAGGATGCCTGTTGGTAAGTATGAGAGAGCAGATTCTTCTGTGGCTGAGTTCAACTGCATGTGAAGGTCCTTAATCATGTTGTTCGATAAACCTACCTGGTTTCAACTTTATGACCACCTGGTTGGTGAAATACGTGCTTACATGGAAAGATAACATTATGGTTACCAGGATTAATTAGACTTTCCTCTCCTGACCTAATTTTTAGGTTGCCCTTTTATTTGCATTATTTAAAGATTACTTATAAGCCGGAAAAACAGGTTTGATTTAGTTCAGAAGTGGAATAACTGGCCACTTAGAAAGCATTCCTCTTGCTTCCAGCCTGGGGTAATACTTGTCAAACTAGTAGCACAAGTTAGAGTTCTTTAAAAATACCCAATCTATAGGTTTAAGCTTGTAATTATGTAAGAAATAAAGGTATTATTAAAATCACATGGAGGTTGTGGAATATGAGTGTAATTTAAAGTTTTTACCCAAAGCTAGTTTGTCTTAAACAATTAACACACTTTCCTCGAGTAAAATACTTGGGTTTATCATTTTTAAATGATAAATGACTTGAGATATGAGACCAGTAATGATACGATTTTCTTTTTTTTTTAATTATAATAGAAAACCAACAATACGGCCCATTGAATTTAACTGTGTGACATAATTCTGGTTTTGTGTATTTATATTCTTTTTTTCTTAAGTGAATGCTTTTCTCAATTGGAGTTATGGAATCCTACAATTATGTTTCTTTTTCTTTTAATGTTTTTCCCTGATGTAAAAACATCTTATATTCATTATAGAAAAACTGAAAAATACAGGAACTTATAAGCTTATGAAGAAAATTGAAATTATCCCTTGACTCCAAGATAATTTCTATTAATGTTTTTCTAATGTTAGTTTTATATTCTCTATATATAAATGATCAACACAAGTATGTTTTTTTGTGTTTCTACAAAATGTAGATCATAGTTTACCAATAATCACTATACTATAATCACTTCACATGGAACTGCAAAGTATTCTTTCTCCTTTGTAAAAGCTGGATATACTTTTATTGAATATTAAATGTACCTGAGCTCATTTAACTATCGACCCCTTGTTAGATATTGAAGTTTCTTTTAGTTGCCAGGTAGACCAGACCATAAGAAAATACAGCTCTTAAAAAATGTGAAGTCTATATAGAAATACTTATAACAAGTAATGTGAAAATGTACATATTTGCAGGTGATAAGAGCTGACAGCTAGGAAGAAAATAGAGTTAATAGACTTCAGGGATATAAAGCTATTTGTTCCTGTTGATTTCTATGTAATAAATAAGTGTTACTTCCCTTTATCTTTGGACTTTCGAGCCACTCCATGGATAAGGTGCTTTCGTCTCCCTCCAAATAACAACAAATCCTACCAAAATTCTCTATAATTTTAAATATTGACTTCAGATCTATGGGACATTTCAAATGGTACATCGTTCTTTCTGTTGTTATTTATAATAATTATTATTCAGTAGCTGGTATGGACTTTATATTTGTCGTCTAATCCAGGGGTCAGCAAACTTTGTAAAGAGACAGAGTAAATATTGTAAGTTTTGCAAGCCATATAGTCTCTGGGACAACTTCAGCATCTGCCCTTTAATGTGAAAGCCGCCCAAGGCAGCGTATAAAGGCGTGGGTGTGGCTATGTGCCAATAAGACACTGATGTTTGAATTTCATATGATTTTCATGTGTTGCAAAACAGTACTGTTCTTTTGATTTTTTTCCCAGCCATTTCAAAGTGTAAAAAACCATCCCTAGCTCGCAGCCATTCCAAAAGAGATGGCGGCACATATTTGGGCCACGGTTTGTCCAGTCCTGTTCTAATCTGATCTCCTCAGCAAACCTAGGAAGCAGGAACTACTTTGCATCATTCTGTGGATGAGGAAACTGAGGCCCAAGGTCACACAGCCAAAAAGCTGACCGGGCCAGGATTTACCCTCAGCTCCCCGAGAGCAAAGCTCACATCTCTTCTCTAAAACCCAGTCTCCTCATCTACAAAATGGGAGTCTTGACAACAGTTTCCATCAAGCTGCTGGGAGAATTTGATGTAAAGAAGCATGTTTTTGGCAATCCTAAGAGATTATAAAATGTGAGCAAGTATTATTCCCTTGTGTTACAATTCCTTTTATACAAAGAATAGTGGCTAAAAGTGTGAACTTGGGATTAGACTGTTGGGTTCAAATTCTGTCTCTACCAGGACTTTAACAATGTATGTAAGATCTTGTCCCTTAGTTTCTTATCTGTAAAATGGACACATACCCACCTCCCAGGTCATGAAGAGATGACATGAGTAAATACATGTCAGCTGCTTAGGAGACCTGGCACCAGCACTCCATCTGAACTATTGTCATCGTATCTTCTCTCCCTGCATCTCAGTGAATATCCACAATGGCAGCTTCTGCAACCCAAACACAGTATCAGACTCATAAATCCCAAAAGTGTTCAGAATGAATGAATGAATGAACGAGTGAAGAGAAAAATGAATGAAGAAACAAAAATGTGAATAAATAAAAATCAAAAGTTGAGTGGTGGTTTTCTGGGTGCCTGGTGGCAAAGTGTAATCTTTATTTCTTATTTGTAATATATTCACTTTATCTTCAATGTAGTTAGTTGATAGTTGAAATGGACATTATGCTGTCCAGGTCACTAATCCACATCAAATGAATGCTTAGAGGTAGAGTTCTTAGTGTCATAGAAAACCTTGTAGAGGTGCAGTAGTGCAGAAACGTTTTTGGTGTTAGAATTAGAAAAAAACTGAACAGATGACCTTTTCTAGTAGTTCTCAGAATTATGAATGTCTTAGATCAGTAGAATCTCCTAAGAAGATGTGTTGCAAGATATGGACTTCCTAACTTCTTATTCTTATAAACCAAAAGGATGTTAAATCAAAAGAATAGCATCTACCAACACCATCATTTCACTCAAGAATGGGCATTATAATACCAAAAAGGAAGAGAAAATAGACAACTTCAGAATAAAGAGAGTCTTTTAACTGAATAAATACAGCTTTTTTTTTCTTCATTGAAAGCAAAAATACTCAAATCTTAGCCTGACCACCTCCTAGCTCTGTGAGCTTGGGGAAGTCACTTAACAAAGTAGTTGGCTTAAAATAACAGTAATTTATTTCCTCACAGTGGTGAAGAACAGAAGCCCAAAATCAAGATGTTGGCAGGGCCCTGCTCCCTCTGAAGGTTCCAAGGGAGGGTCCCTCCCGGCCTCTGCCAGCTTCTGGTGGCTCCAGGCGTTCCAGGATCTGTGGCTATGTCACTCCAGTCTCTGCCTCTGTCTTCACTTGGCCTTCCTCTCTGCATCTGTTTCCTCTTCTTTTAACGACTTTTATCATAGGGTTTAGGGCCCACCCGGTTAATCCAGGATCATTTTACCTTGAGATCCTTAACTTCATTACATGTGCAAAGACCCTTTTGCCAAATAAGGTCAGATTCACAGGTACTGGAGACTAGGATTCAGGCCTATCTTTTGGGGGGCCCCAATTCAACCTTCTATAGTTATATAGCCTATTGGTGAGAGCTAGAACGAAGGCTTGTGTTCTGCCTCCCAGTGTTGCAACTAATTAACCTCTCTAAATTTCAATTTCCCTGTCTTTAAAATGGAACCTGACTAAGGGATTCACCTCACTGGGTAGTTGGATTTATATCAGCCCAGCTTGTGATGCTACTTTTGCACCAGCAAGTACTTTGCACAATGCCTGACTTATAGCAAGTGCTCAGGAAATGGTAACAGTTACCATCGTAATCATTATCCTCCATTTTATTATCACTAGCTCTTCTCTTCAATTAAGTAAACATAATAACCTTAGGGAAAGATTGCCTCAAGCTACAAAGTAGATGATGAGCACAACAATCGAATTATTTGTCCTGTATCATTGTTTTTCCCTGTGAGGGCTGGTGCTGGTGTGGACCCGAAGACCTAAGTAATGACCAGAAAGCACGCTCTACTTTTCTCTTCATTCTAAGACAAGATGGCATTTCTTTTTTTTTCACAATTAGACTCTAAGCTCCTGACATCCATGTTCAGCTACTTTTAAACAGACAGGATGATAGTCTTAGGAAGAATTTCTACCCAGAAGAAAACATGTTCTGTGCAACTCACCTCCTGGGGAATGACTGGGAGCAATTTAATGCAAATTGATTTCATGCCCTTTTCTTTGTCAAGCTTAAGACTCTAAATTTATCTCCTTCCATCTTTAGTAACCCCAATTGAGTTACTAGTTAAAATATACCCTGCTAGTCTCGCTAATTGACTATCTGTATTTGGACATTTTAATTGCCAGGAGTATTTTTATAACGGAACAAGCCTGCCTCATCTAGCATCTCCATTTACCTCACTGGCAGCACCCAGGTAAATTTAAAGCCAGAAATGTGAAGACTCAACATGCTGGAGAGTCTAGGGATCTCCAAAGTGAGCGTAATTGTCTGTCCAGCCTCACAAGGGAAGTTTTTGTGAAGCAAGGCTGTGGCTGAAGTTCTTACCTATCCAACTGCCAGAGAGTAAATACTGACATCATAGGACCATTTCACTTAAGAGAAAATTCAACCACAGGCACTGGGAAAATTAGAGAGGATGATGTGCACAGAATAAGTGGATCCCAGGCGGTGTCCTCCAGGGGCCCTGACCCGGGAGGGAGGGCCTCTGACTACGCCGTCTCTTTCAGCAGCCTCCATGCCAGGGCCGCAGGTGTTTGGAGAGGCACAACCCCAGGACTGTATTCTCCAAACCTGTTGCCATCTATGTCCACGGATGCTTAACCAAAAACAACCACACCTTCATAGTGGCCCATCCTCAACCTGGGGCCTTCCGAAGGGGATTTCAAGCATAATGTTGGTCCTGTATTTCACTAATTATAATTCAAAGCTTTCCTCCCGCATTTTGACATCTCTGAAATCAGGATACATTTATGATCAGTGGTGTTTCAGAGTTTAATTGAAAGCATTTTCTCTTTTCTAGTGCTATGTAAAATAATGGGGTGACATTTGCAGTTGTCACCTTGAACACAGACTTTGATCCCTGGCACAAAATCAAACTCCAGTGTAAACCATCACCGTGACCATTTCTGGCTTTTCCTCCCTCCTCCGCCCCCTAAATGTTTTGCTTTTTGGAATGTATTCCAAACTCAGATCTCACTTGTCACGTAGCTGTAGCCAGAACAATCAACCTCTCAGGGGCTGAATTTTTCTATATTAGACATCTTTCTTCTTCTGCCCTCCGGGAGCTATGCTGAAGAAAGCTAGAATGCTAAGGAGAGATGCCTGAAACCCACATTCATTCAAGGACAAAGCGAAACAGAAGAAAACCACCAGAAGCCACCGAAGCCATGGATGGCTGTTGTCACAAAGTAAACTGTGAAACTCAAGCCCGAGCAGGCCGTGAGCAAAACGGTGACCCACATGAGCGTGGCTTGGTGGTCTGAAAATGGAAATTCGCAAACTAAATGAGAAATTTCCCACCCAAAAGCCTTTTCTCCAACAGGACTACACAGCCCTAAAAAGACAATCAAATTGGAGTACTGGGTCTTTTACTGGAATGTTTGAGAGGAAAAAGGGCCCTGATTGGAAAAATAAAAAGACTGCCACATGACACACTAGTACAAAAACAAGACATATGAGAGGTAATTTTTTAAGCATCATTTTTATCATGCATCACAGCTCCCTAGGCAAAGAGACTAGAGGGAACAGGTACCCCAGAATTTAATCCTGCCTCTGTCTCCTTCCCCCACAAATGCTCGGTGTTCTGGGATAAAACTGTGAACCGAAAGATAGCATGATGGACTCTGAATGAGCACTTCACTTCCTCCTCTACAACTGGAGAACACAAATAATAATTCCTGCCTCACCAGAGTTCAAGAGAGGTGTAAGGAGCTAGTCTCTGGGAATGCCCTTTCTAATGTAAACCCTTCATCGTTTGTGTTATCTACAGACCCTAAGAGAGGTTCAGACTGGTGCTGTCCTGTGAACCGCATGGGTAATTTTAACCTTCCTAGTAGCTTTCTCTTAAGAAGGTAAAAAGGAACAGGTGAAATTAATTTTAATAATATATTTTATTTAAACCCCATGTAGCTAAAATTCCATTTTAACATGTAACCAATCCAAAAAATGATTAATTTTATGTTTTACATCCTTTTGTCTTTTTCATACTCTGCTTTTGAAATGGTGTGTATTTTACACAAATGGTACATCCCAACCTCGGACCAGTCACATTTCAAGCACTTAGTAGCCACAGGCTGCTGGCGGGCACCATATCAGACGCACTGTACAGCGAGAATGTGTAGGAAGGACCTCCAGGGAAATCCTTCCCCTTCCATTAACAAAATGTTTTTAATTAGAGATTTTAAAGTTACTTCCTAGATACTGCAAAATACCTGGTGCAGAAGTTCAGCAGGTACAAAATTCTGTGTGGTATAAAGTAAGCCTCGCTGCCTCCTTCCCGGGAGGCCCTATCAGTTGCCAATCCTACCTGCAGTGTAGGAGGGGTGCCTGCTTCCCAGAGCCTCACTCTCAGGGACACAGCGACGTTGGTTTGTCCTCTGACCGCTACACGTGGGAATGCTGCAGCGCCTGGTTTCCACTCGTCTCTCTCATGGGGGTGAAGCTGGGCGTCTTTTCATATGTCTAAGGCCTCCATTTCTGGCAACCTTTGCTCATTTCTCTTATTGGATTATTGGGCTAAGCCTTTTATAATTCCTGTCTCCCCCTGCAGGACTTCCAGACCGTTCTCTGCAGAACCCCGCGCTGCCTTTCCGCATCCTTCACTGGCAGTAATCCAGAGGTACTTTCTGTTGTCATCTTGAGCTGCAATTTCAGTCTCGTATTATTAACTTTGACACAGGACTAGCCAAGGTTTTGGGAAAATCATAAGTGTTTCCAGGGCAGGATTAGGCTTGTTTGTGATCCGAGAATGCCTGTATGAGGCAAGCATTTGATAACACTTTTTTTTTTAATAATTTATTTTGGATCATTAATCTACAATTACATGTGCAATATTATGATTATTAAACTACCCCCTTCATCAGGTCCCCCCCACCAACCCCATTACAGTCACTGTCCATCAGCATAGTGAGATGCTATAAAATCACTGCTTGTCTTCTCTGAGTTATACAGCCCTCCGCATGCGCCCCCAACATTACATCTGCTAATGGTAATGCCCCTTTTTCCCTCTTATCCCTCTCTTCCCACCCATCTTCCCCAGTCCCTTTCCCTTTGGTAACTATTAGTCCGTTCTTGGGTTCTGTGAGTCTGCGGTTGTTTAGTTCCTTCACTTTTTTTCTTTGTTCTTATACTCCACATATGAGTGAAATCATTTGATACTTGTGTTTTTCGGCTTGGCTTACTTCACTGAGCATAATACCCTCTAGCTCCATCCATGTTGTTGCAAATGGTAGGATTTGTTTTCTTCTTATGGCTGAATAATATTCCATTGTGTATATGTACCACATCTTCTTTATCCATTCATCTACTGATGGACACTTAGGTTGCTTCCATTTCTTGGCTATTGTAAATAGTGCTGCGATAAACATAGGGGTGCATCTGTCTTTTCAAATTGGGCTGCTGCATTCTTAGGGTAAATTCCTAGGAGTGGAATTCCTGGGTCAAATGGTATTTCTATTTTGAGTTTTTTGAGGAACCTCCATACTGCTTTCCACAATGATTGAACTAATTTGCAGTCCCACCAGCAGTGTAGGAGGGTTCCCTTTTCTCCACATCCTCGCCAACATTTGTTGTTGTTTGTGTTTTGGATGTTGACCATCCTCACTGGTGTGAGGTGATATCTCATTGTGGTTTTAATCTGCATTTCTCTGATGATTAGCGATGTGGAGCATCTTTTCATGTGCCTGTTGGCCATCTGAATTTCTTCTTTGGAGAAGTGTCTATTCATGTCCTCTGCCCATTTCTTAATTGGATTATTTGCTTTTTGTTTGTTAAGGTGCATGAGTTCTTTATATATTTTGGATGTCAACCCCTTATCAGATACGTCATTTATGAATATATGCTCCCATACTGTAGGATGTCTTTTTGTTCTACTGATGGTGTCCTTTGCTGTACAGAAGCTTTTCAGCTTGATATAGTCCCACTTGTTCATTTTTGCTTTTGTTTCCCTTGCCCGGGGAGATATGTTCATGAAGAAGTTGCTCATGTTTATGTCCAAGAGATTTTTGCCCATGTTTTTTTCTAAGAGTTTTATGGTTTCATGACTTACATTCAGGTCTTTGATCCACCTTGAGTTTATCTTTGTGTATGGGGTTGGACAGTAGTCCAGTTTCATTCCCTTACATGTAGCTGTCCAGTTTTTCCAACACCAGCTGCTGAAGAGGCTGTTATCTCCCCATTGTATATCCAAGGCTCCTTTATCAAATATTAACTGACTGTATATGTTTGGGTTAATGTTTGGATTTTCTATTCTGTTTCACTGGTCTGTGGGTCTGTTTTTGTGCCAATACCAAATTGTCTTGATTACTGTGGCTTTGTAGTAGAGCTTGAAGTCAGGGAGCGTAATTCCCCCTGTTTTATTCCTCATTCTCAGGATTGCTTTGGCTATTCGGGGTCTTTTGTGGTTCCATATGAATTTTAGAATTATTTGTTCAAGTTCATTGAAGAAAGCTGTTGGTAGTTTGATAGGGATTGCATTGAATCTGTAGATTGCTTTAGGTAGTATAGCCATTTTGACAATATTTATTCTTCCTAGCCAAGAGCATGGGATGCATTTCAATTTGTTAGTGTCCTCCTTAATTTCTCTTAGGAGTGTCTCGTAGTTTTCAGAGTACAGGTCTTTCACTTCCTTCATTAGGTTTATTCCTAGGTATTTTACTCTTTTTGATGCAGTTGTGAATGGAATTGTTTTTCTGATTTCTCTTTCTGTTAGTTCATTGTTAGTGTATAGGAAAGTAACAGATTTCTGTGTGTTAGTTTTGTATCCTGCAACTTTGCTGAATTCAGATATTAGTTCTAGTAGTTTTGGAGTGGAGTCTTTAGGGTTTTTTATGTACAGTATCATGTCATCTACAAATAGTGACAATTTGACTTCTTCTTTACCAATCTGGATGCCTTGAATGTCTTTGTTTTGTCTGATTGCTGTGGCTAGGACCTCCAGTACTATGTTGAATAACAGTGGAGAGAGTGGGCATCCCTGTCTTGTTCCCGATCTTAGAAGAAAAGCTTTCACCTTCTCGCCGTTAAGTATGATGTTAGCTGTGGGTTTGTCATATATGGCCTTTATGATGTTGAGGTACTTGCCCTCTATACCCATTTTGTTGAGAGTTTTAATCATGAATGGATGCAGTATTTTGTCAAATGCTTTTTCAGCATCTATGGAGATGATCATGTGGTTTTTGTTCTTCTTTTTGCTGATGTGGTGGATGATGTTGATGGATTTTCGAATGTTTTACCATCCTTGCATCCCTGGGATGAATCCCACTTGATCATGGTGTATGACCCTCTTGATGTATTTTTGGATTCAGTTTGCTAATATTTTGTTGAGTATTTTTGCATCTACATTCATCAAGGATATTCGTCTGTATTTTTCTTTTTTGGTGAGGTCTTTGCCAGGTTTTGGTATTAGAGTGATGCTGGCTTCATAGAATGAGTTTGGAAGTATTCCCTCCTCTTCTATTTTTTGAAAAACTTTAAGGAGAATCGGTGTTATTTCTTCTTTATATGTCTGGTAGAATTCAGAGGTGAATCCATCTGGTCCGGGGGTTTTGTTCTTGGGTAGTTTTCTGATTACTGATTCAATTTCATTGCTGGTGATTGGTCTGTTTAGTTTTTCTGTTTCTTGCTTGGTCAGTCTTGGAAGGTTGTATTTTTCTAAGATGTCGTCCATTTCTTCTATGTTTTCCAGCTTGTTAGCATATAGATTCTCATAATATTCTCTTGTAATTCTTTGTATTTCTGTGGGGTCCATCGTTATTTTTCCTTTCTCATTTCTGATTCTGTTTATGTGTGTAGATTCTCTTTTTCTCTTAATGAGTCTGGCTAGGGTTTATCTATTTTGTTTATTTTTTCAAAGAACCAGCTCTTGGTTTCATTGATTTTTTCTATTGTTTTATTCTTCTCAATTTTATTTATTTCTTCTCTGATCTTTATTATGTCCCTCCTTCTGGTGACTTTGGGCCTCATTTGTTCTTCTTTTTCCAATTTCAGTAATTGTGTCTTTAGACTATTCATTTGGGAATGTTCTTCCTTCTTTAAATAGGCCTGGATTGCAATATACTTTCCTCTTAGAACTGCCTTTGCTGCGTCCCACAGAAGTTGTGGCTTTGTGTTGTTGTTGTCATTAATCTCCATATATTCTTTCATTTCTGTTTTGATTTGGTCATTAACCCATTGATTAGTTAGGAGAATGTTGTTAAGTCTCCATGTATTTGTGAGCCTTTTTGATTTCTTTCTAAAATTTATTTCTAGTTTTATGCCTTTGTGATCTGAGAAGGTGGTTGTTAGGATTTCAATATTTTTGAATTTACTGAGGTTCTTTTTGTGGCCTAATATGTGGTCTATTCTGGAAAATGTTCCATGTGCACTTGAGAAGAATGTGTATCCTGCTGCTTTTGGGTGTAGAGTTCTGTAGATGTCTGTTAGGTCCATCTGTTCTAGTGTGTTGTTCAGTGCCTCTGTGTCTTTACTTATTTTCTGTCTGGTTGATCTGTCCTTGGAGTGAGTGGTGTGTTGAAGTCTCCTAAAATGAATGCATTGCTGTCTATTTCCTCCTTTAGTTCTGTTAGTATTTGTCTCACATATGCTGGCGCTCCTGTGTTGGGTGCATATATATTTACAATGGTTATATCTTCTTGTTGGACTGACCCCTTTATCATTATGTAATGTCCTTCTTTATCTTTTGCTACTTTCTTCGTTTTGAAGTCTATTTTGTCTGATACAAGTACTGCAACACCTGCTTTTTTCTCTTTGTTGTTTGCATGAAATATCTTTTTCCATCCCTTCACTTTTAGTCTGTGTATGTCTTTGGGTTTAAAGTGAGTCTCTTGAAGGCAGCATATAGATGGGTCTTGTTTTTTTATCCATTCAGTGACTCTGTGTCTTTTGACTGGTGCATTCATTTCATTTACATTTAGGGTTATTATGGATAGGTATGTTCTTATTGGCATTGCAGGCTTCAGATTCGTGGTTACCAAAGGTTCAAGGTTAACTTCCCTACTATCTAAAAGTCTAACAACTAACTTAATATGCTATTACAAACACAATCTAAAGGTTCTTTTTTTGTTTGTTTGTTTGTTTCCTCCTTTTTTTTTTCTATTCCATTCTTTATATATTAGGTATCATATTCTGTACTGTTTGTCTATCCCTTGATTGACTTTGGGGATATTTAATTTAATTTTGCATTTTCTTAGTAATTACCTGTTCTAATTTCTTTACTATGGTTTTATTACCTCTGGTGACAGCTATTAATCTGTAGGAACAGTTCCATCTATAGCAGTCCCTCCAAAATACACTGTAGAGATGGTTTGTGGGAGGTAAATTCTCTCAGCTTTTGTTTATCTGGGAATTGTTTAATCCCTCCTTCAAATTTAAATGATAATCTTGCTGGATAAAGTAATCTTGGTTCAAGGCCCTTCTGCTTCATTGCATTAAATACATCATGCCACTCCCTCTGGCCTGTAAGGTTTCTGCTGAGAAGTCTGATGATAGCCTGATGGGTTTTCCTTTGTATGTGATCCTATTTCTCTCTCTGGCTGCTTTTAATAGTCTGCCCTTATCCTTGATCTTTGCCATTTTAATTACTATATGTCTTGCTGTTGTCTTCCTTGGGTCCCTTGTGTTGGGAGATCTGTGCACCTCCATGGCCTGAGAGACTATCTCCTTCCCCAGATTGGGGAAGTTTTCAGCAATAACCTCCTCAAAGACGCTTTCTATCCCTTTTTCTCTCTCTTCTTCCTCTGGTACCCCTATAATGTGAATATTGTTCTGTTTGGATTGGTCACACAGTTCTCTCAATATTCTTTCATTCTTAGAGATCCTTTCTCCTCTCTGTGCCTCAGCTTCTTTGTATTCCTCTTCTCTAGTTTCTGTTTCATTTATTGTCTCCTCCACCGTATCCAATCTGCTTTTAATACCGTCCATTGTGTTCTTCAATGATTGGATCTCTGACCGGAATTCATTCCTGAGTTCTTGAATATCTTTCCATACCTCCATGAGCATGTTAATGATTTTTATTTTGAACTCCCTTTCAGGGAGAGTCATAAGGTCCATATCATTGAAGTCTTTCTCAGGAGTTGTGTTCATAATTTTACTCTGGACCAGGTTCCTTTTGCGTTTCATATTTGTGCGTGGCGCCCTCTAGTGCCCAGAAACTCTACTCTCTGGAGCTGCTCAGCCCCTGAAGCAATGCGGGGATTGTAGGGGAGTGGTACTGGTGCGTCTGGGGAGGAAAGGGCTGTTTGCTGGTTCCTGGCTGCTATGCCTGTCTCCACTGCCTGAACCAGTGGGCTGAGCACACAGGTATAAGCCTCTGTGCTTTGCGTTTTTAGTTGCTGTAGACAGATCTTGCCTCTGGCTGGCCTAACACCAGGGAAGGGTTTTCCGGTTTGCAAACCCGGTGGGGCTGGCCAGAAGAAAGGCGCACAAGTCTGCCTGTCACAGAAGGGGTTCTTGGAGCTGGGTAGGCAGCCAGGGAGCTGGAGCACCTGAAGATCATGAAAGCTCCCAACCTGCTGGGCAGAGTGCACCTCGACAATTTTGTCTGCCTGTCCTTTCTCCTGAGCAGTAAGCTCTGTGCAATCCTTGCCCCTTTAGCAGCCCTCTTGCTAAGGGCTTCTTTGTTAGGAAGTCTCTCAGACTGTCCACCTTTCTTTTGTCGCTGAGCAGCTGGGTATGGATCCCTGCTTTCAGAAGCAGCTGGATTCTTAGTCTGTCCAGGAATTCTGCCTGTCTTAGCTTCCCAACCCCCTAATTACAAGAGTATCATGCAAGCACCATGAAATGTAGGTTTGTGCTCCCAGAGCAGATCTCCAGAGTTAGGTATTCAGCAGTCCCACATCTCCACTCCCTCCCTGCTCCGTTCCTGTTCCTCCTGCCAGTGAGCTGGGGTGGGGGAAGGGCTTGGATCCCGCAGGACCACAGCTTTAATATGTTACCCTTTTCTGTGAGGGCTGCTCTTGTCTCCAGGTGTATGCAGTTTGTTGCTGTCCTCTTTCCCGTTGCTCTTTCAAGAGTAGTTGTTGTAGCTTTATTTTCATATTATATGAGGTTTTAGGAGGAAGCCTCTGTCTCACCTCCCACGCCGCCATCTTTAATCCAATCTCAGTCTCTGATGATACTTTTTAAGTGTGTTTTTGAAAAAGAAAATCAGTGGCAGAGAGCTATATAAAAAAGGACATCTTCTCCAACATTTCATTTTCCAAATTGTTAAAATTATTCAATGTATTCCATCGTTAAAAGTATCAAACTATTAACCATTATTATATTATTAATTTATTAAATTATTTAAATTAATCAAAACTATTTGGGTTTCATTATTGAATTATTAAAATCCAAACCCCTTAAGAACAAAAACAGTTTCTCTCTCCCCAAAGAGAGGACTACTTTAAACAGTTTGTTAAATATTTTGCCTACTATTGTACATACATTAAAATGTAGGGTGAGTGTGTGTACATATACATAAAGACAGAAACATTTCGTTTCAGAGGATAGCAAAGAGCAGGTCTCACATTTTGTTTTTCAATTTGAATTTCTTTTACTTCAATCATTTATTCACAAATATTCATTGAACACCTTATTTTTTTTTACTCAAGTATCATTGATATACAATCTTTTATTGGTTTCAAGTATACAACACAGTGGTTCAAAAGTTACCCATATTATTAAGTCCTCACTCCCACTAGTGCAGTTATTCTCTGTCAACAAAGGAAGATGTAACAGAATTTGAGCACACCTCATGTTTTGTGTTTGTTTTTTAGCAAGTGATTTCTGTGATCAAGAACGTTTGGGACACAATGACACAGTCCCAGAATGCTGGGTTTGGAATAAACTTCTAGATTTCTTTCCCTTGCCTCTAAACAGAGCACCAGCACATTTAGAAGTCAGTCTAAAATCTATTATAATTTAAAAGGCCTCCAGTGAAAGATTCTTCACGGCCATCTCTAGCACCTCTCCTAGAGTTTACTCAGCTCTGTGTTCTTTGAAGGAAATGATCTATGTAACAGACAATAACCGATGCAGTAAGGTGCTCAGAGCGTGTACCGGTTCCAGGCAATCAAACATGGTGACGTATTACATTTAGGAGATGTATTAGAATCAATGCGTCTGGATCCCCAAAGTAGTTGAATCTGCTTTCCCAGGCCTGTAACTTTTGCTACTGAACACATTTACCATGTCTGCCTTCGTTTTCAAAGGAATTCCTTCTAACAGCTAGTGTGTAGGGAGTAAAAATCAAGTATGATAAAAATATTCTTTCTGTCATCATAGTGTAGCAGAGACCAGACAAAACTCAGAACCAGGGAATGCATGCCTCATCTCTTCCCTAAAGTAGCACATATGACTGCCCATATAATTTCTTTTTCTCTTTTCTCTCCACACACATGTAGTAGAATTCAGGCAGATTAAAGGGACCTAGAGGTGACTGTACTTCATAGTAACTACCTTGCATGTTGTTTCTGAGGATTAAATATATAATTCATGTCAAACAACTAGTTCAGTGCTGAGCACATAGTAACCACCCACGGAATGGTAGCTCTCACCATTACCATTATTACTCTACCAGAAAAAATGTTCTTTCTTTTAAGCTACATTTCTGTTCTGTCTTAATCACCCAAGCCCACTTCCAGCAAAATTGCACACCCGTAATTTTGTCTTCATCCCATGGGTGGTTCGTGGTGCATTTCTGGGCATTTAAGCGATCCGCAAACATGTGTTGGATGAATTACAAAATCTTTGGCTCAAAAGTGATTAGGGCAAAATATAGGAGGAAGATTATCTAATAATAGCACTTGCCTATTACTGTCAAGATTTTTAAAAAATAAGTCTGATGTTTAATAAATGTCTAAATTGGTTTTAGCTTTTCAAAAAGGCCATACACTCTTTCATTTTTTGGATAAATATTTCTTACATTCCTGTCCTGTGCCAGGCTCTGAACTAGGGCCAGCGATACAGTAGCAAACAAGACAGACAAGAACCTTTGTAGATTTGTGGGGGAGAAAGCAACAAATAAGTACAACCAAAAAGATGCTTTCAGATTTCAATGTTTTGTGAAGGAAATAGGTGGGATAGAAAGTGACTGAAGAGGTGACCAATGTATATAGGGATTTGGAAAAGGCTCCCAAGAGGGGCATTTGAGCTAAGAGCTGGGGTGTTAACTGAAGGAGTGATATCCAAGAGTAAAAAGTTAAAAGTTTAAAGGAGTGGTATTGGGTAATGTGAACAGCTTCATTTTCACTCTCCCCCACTGCCCCCAAAAGAAAAAGCGTGGCAAAGCATCTAAAAGTCTGTACCAGGTTTTGGAAGTCATATGGATGGGGGGCACCCTTATAAACTGCCATCTGGGAGTCGAATTTGACATAATCCTTTGGAGAACAATTGGTGACATCCAGTTACAGCTGAGGATGTGAATTCCCTCCCACCCAGCAATTCTATATCTACTTCTTTTCTTTAGATCAACCCTTAAAAATAGCTCCTCTAAGGGCAGTAAAATAAGCTGCTGCTTTTGAATTCTAAAGTCAAAATATAAGACCAACGTAATTCATTAATGTAACAAATATTTTTAGAATACTTACATATGCCAGGCACCATTCCAGGCTCCAAGGAAACCACAGTAAAGGAGCCTTGCCAGCACTGTATCTTCATGGTCATAATGAAAGAAGACACACAAGAACCCAAGAACTAAAAGCTCCAACACTCACGTATACTTCATGTATATCCAGCTTGTGATCCTGATTTTAGGCAAGAGAAAACTGACTCACACAGAAGTTGTCTTTTGCCCAAGGCTGAGACAGCTAGTAAGGCGAAGAGCGTATCAGCCCAAGACCTTAGCCCCGGACTCCATTTGGGTCAGAGTCTACCTTTCCCACTGGAGCCTCAGAGAAAGACTGGTGTGAGTTTTCCTTACAAGGCCAGGAACCCACCGCCTGACTCATAGAGTTGCAGAGTTTTGTGGTGAGAGCAGGGAGTGGACAGGATTCCAGAACTATGCAGACTGAAAACATTGGGTTAAGAGATTGGGAGTGGAGACAGATTTCCGAATTTTTGACTCAGATATGGGAGCAGAATCCATTGAGATAGGAAAAAGGAAGGTTCCTTTCTCCACGTCAGGCTCCATTTGAGTACTTCACCCACCTTCCCTCCTTTCATCCTTGAAGAAAAGCCTAGTTAGTCAGAGTCTGAACCCCGAATGCCCTCAACCACTGAAACAATGAACAAGACAAAATTCTGGCAAATGCCTTCCATGAGGGGGCAGTAGAAAGAGAGATGAAGTCAGGCAGAGGGGAATCAAGAATCAGGGGTCCCCTGGTGCATTTTGACGCTTCATGATGAGGAAGTCCTGGCTGGGATATAGCAGCGCTCGGGATGGGGGAAGGAACCAGGGGCACCATCCTGCCCCGCAGGCCCAGCCTCCTGTTTCTCGAATAGAATCGCCTTCATGGGGACACTTTGCTGAATGTGTCTTCTCATATGTTTTTTTCTAGTAAGGAAGTTAAGAAATACAGAAAAATAGAAAAAAATATAGAAGGAAGACCCCTGTACTCTTCACCCATAAAAAACAACTGTTAATATTTCCTATTAGCTTCAAGGTTATTCCTACTTTAAAATTTTTTCATAGAGTGATTTCCTTTTATTTCTCTTTCTTTGCATTTACCCTGTTTCTCCTTTTACTAAACCCTTATGTTAAATGTTAGCTTATTTATCTTCAATTTTTCTTTTCCTGAAAAGTACACTCAAAGCTATATATTTTCCTTCTGTGGTGTCAGGTGCATCCTACACTTTTTTTCAAAAATCAACTTGTGTTTATATACAGGCACACGTAAGTATATGATTTGCCTAAATGTATGAATGGCAACATGTACATGAATTTTTATATCACAGCCATTTGGTTTTCTCTTTTTTTCTTGATTTCTGCCAAGTTCAAGTAATCCTAGCTAAGAATAGTTTATCACCATTTGCTTTACCAAAATGGGCTATTATTTTGTACTTTAATGTATTTTCCTCTTGCCACTCAACAATACTTAATGGAAATTGCCTCAACACAATTCTTAGTTTTATTTTATTTTGTTAATATCCATATATTTAGTAACCCATCCATTTAGTTAATATCCAATAGTCCATGGTATGAATGTGCAAGTTTTTATGTCTTTTGTTTCCCGTTTTGTACTGCCACTAACAATGCTGCAATGCACCTCTTTGAGCATCACGCCCACAAAAATCTCAGGTGTATTCCCAGCATCAGAAGGTTGTTGACAGTGGCCACTGTGGTAGGTGTGCGGAGAGCCCCAGGTCTCGCTGAGCTGCCTTTCAACATCCATGCCATAAGGGGGTCAGATTAAAAAAGGACGAGGGTCCCTCCCTGCTGATCAAATCTTTTGTGGTCAAATCATTCATTCATTCATTCAGGCAAACACCTAGCATAAACCACACTACAGGCACTGGCCTAGTACGTGAATTGACATGAAGAGGGCAGGGGCTGCCGTCCTGGCTGGAGAAGCAGATGATAAACCCACAAATAAATGATGTCAACTCCACACCCACTGAAGAGGGTTAGAAGTGCAGCAGGCTGGAGGAGGCCTCTGAAGAGATGATATTTACACTGAGATGTGACTTGGGTCAGCGGTCAAAATGATTCATAAAATTAAATTCATATGTATTTCAACGTGTCTGTGGTTCTTTCTGATCTTTGAGACTCAAGTGAGAGCATTTCTGCAATCAGTACAGTTTCTTGACTTTAAAGTCTGATCCCCTAAGTCAGAAGAAAAGGCTGAATAATCCCCGTTTTTGGAAAACTCACCAGATAAGTTGATGCACAGCTGGGGTTGGAGATGACTTTAGTAGAGGATTGTCAACAAGCAAGCTTGAGCCCTGAACATGCAGTGAAAAGACTAAAGAGCTGGGTAGGTGGAGACTGAATTGAAAAGCGTGGCTCAGAGGACTTTCTCGCCCCCTCCTCCAGAAAGTTATGCCTTTCAAAATCTTAAGCGCAAAGAGAGAAATCCCACAGGGACCCCTACAGCAAACATCCCCAGGAGTATTTCTACGCTTGACTCATTTGATGTGCGGTAGATATGTAAAAAAACAGCAGTGGGCTGCCGGAAACCCAACAGAAAGAAAAATCTGGAATTGCAAATGTAAAACTCCCACCCTCTGACAAAGACTATGCTGATGTAACTGAAAGCCGAAAACAGCAGCCATGATGCGCTGATACTGGAATATCCAGGAAAGGAAATGCCAGGGGCAAGTGCCGATAGCATCCCTCAGCGCCCCATGATTATTCTGGGTATAATAAAACCTACCTCAAAGAGATGTCCCGAGGACTGAAAATAAGACTTTGGTCGCGTCAAGCACGTAACGACCCTGGGTGATCCCTGCCCAGGCTGCTCCCTTCCCCCAAGCAAATCCCTCCTCCAGCATTTCCAATGTGTCGGAGAACTCCCTATGGTTACTGTGTACATTATCCGGGTACTTCGTTAGGGGGCTTACTCCGGCGGCATACTGTAACTTTGACGATTTGGAGAAACACAGGGGTTCTGACCTCGATTCCTTCTGCTTCTGCATGCCCTCTCAAGCCTGCATATATGTTATAATCTCTACGTAAAACTGTGAAGGAGCCCTGAACTGCACGCACTCAAACGGGTTACCTCTCAGGGTCTTTGACTTTCCCACCGTCTTTGGCAACTTTTGCTAACGACAGTGGATATAATACAAATGGGCCTGCTTTTGTAAGCGCGCGTCCGATTTTCTCCTATCAATGGGCTTAGTCACACCCTTACTGAAAATTTCAGTTTAGGCCATGTCAGGCTGGCTCCAAAAGAACCTTTACCAGCTGTTTCGAGGCTGTGTTGTGAAAGCCACCCAAACAGGTACATGATTCGCCCTGTCCACACACCTGTGAGTAGGTGGGGAGCAAAAAGTATGAAAGTCATTTATTTCATTTACTTTTCCCTATGAAAATATGTATGTGTAAAATATGTATTCTTTTAATATGCACTCGATACACATGTATTAAAATATATAAAATACGTGTATATACATATGTATATGAACAAAAGACTTGCTTCGGATGGTACATCTGGATAATAGGGAATTTTTGTATGAGTGTCCATCACCACTGACATCCTTCCAAAGACCGATTTCTGTAGCCTCATTTGAAACACTGGGTGTTTTTGCTGGTTATGAGAATGATACAGTCAGTTTACAAAAAACATCCGAGAAAGGGCAGCATAAAATGACAGCCTCAGCATCCGGGGCGCTTCCTTCCGACTCTTTCCCCAGTGACCTGCAATAACCACGTTGAACCTTTAGCCCGGCTCCTCTGTTTGCCGTTCCTCCTTGAATGCTGTCTACTCCGGCCCACAGGCTCTGCTCAAACTGCTCTCTTAGAGAAATCCAAAATGTGTTTGAGGGGAGGGAAGAAAGAGGAATGGATCATATAAAAAGCAACTCCACAGGCAAGAGTGATATTTTTACTTTACCATTGATAATTACCCCCCCTCCACCCGGCCCCTATAAGACCCTTTTCCCTACATTCCACCTTCCCAAGCACTTCACACTTTGTACCTGGGATGAAACGGGAGGGGAATTTACAGCCCTCAGTGAAAATGTTCAGGGTCAAATTATGTACTCTGACGGTAAAAACAGGGCAACGGGGAGTGGGGCGGGGTATGGTATTAACACTCCCTAGGCAGGCTTTAGTCCTAGCCGGCTAGCTCGCGTCATGATAATACAATTTTGTATGTTAAACAACAGATGTCAGACAGAAGAAAGAGACGGGGCCTTTGCTTTTCTTCTCCTGTGGACCTTGCTCCCCCAAAGCAGCCATTTTTTCAGTTGCCATGACAGTGGTAATAGGAGTTTATCATTTTCCCATGCCTGCTGCATGCTAATGTGGAATCAATTCAAGAATGTTATCTGGGTAGGTGAAGGAAGTGTCCCGACCACAGTCTGGAGTTGTGCTTGAGGTGCAGCGGCCACCGTTGCCTTTGAGCTCTCCCCACCCCACCCCCCAGCTCCCAGTTTCTGTAAAGCAAAAACTTTTATTTGCCTGTCTACTAATATATCAGTTTCAGTCAGCTATAGAATGGCCGATGCTTTATGCCTGAATTGACAAAGCAGATGGACCATTGCTTCTTCTGAAAAGAAGTTGTAAAGAACGAAGATCACCCAGATAGTAACCATACATATCTATAAATTACTTATGCATAGGAAATACATAAAAATTCTACTCTTCCATCCTGAGCACTAACCTAACTTTCAGAACCTCACACCCACTGACACATTGAGTGGAGGAAGGAAAGCTCCTTTGAGAATTTCCCAAACTGGGAAAATCACACCATGTTTTATAAGAAGAGCATCGCCTTTCGAGGAACAAAGGGAATGTTCGAAATTGAGAAAAATCACGTTTTGGAAGGACTGCTTCTTAGAATGAAGGAAGTTTATTCTTAAAAAATGGACATGAAGGAAAAAGGGAAAAGTAGTAAAACACGGACAGTGGATACACAGATGTTCCTTGTTAGAAATATTTTGTAATTCCTAAAATAATTTATGAATCAAAGTTCTTTCCATTTGGCCTGTAATTAACAGTGTTTATGTCACAGTCAAATCAGGAAAAAGGGGACAAAGAAGAAGAAACAATGTATCAGAGCAGAAGGAAAATTAAAGCCCAAAGTGATTCATGGCACACTCAGGACTATTTCCCTCTTAATTTTTACCAGAATGTGGCGGTGGCTGTCAGCTGATGTTCGCTTTTTTTTCTCTCTCTCTCCTAATCCCTTAAAAAAAAAAAAAACAACCGCTTGCATCAATTGACCACTAAAATGATTACTTCAATTGTTGATAGAGTTTATTCTCTGGAATTGAAAAACCAGTTGCTTTTATATGCATTGTCCTTATTTTTTTGGCATCTGGCACATTTTATTCCCTTTTTGTTATTTTGAGTTGTTCTTTTATCATTATCTGCAGGAAGCAGCATTAGCCTGCTGCAGATAAGAGGAGGGATCCAGATGTGCATATCAAAGGATGAACAGCTACTTATTAAGAAAAACTTTTCTTTTTAAGCCAAGCTTCTGTTCAAAGGAATAATAAAGCTGATGGCGTTAGTGACAAACTGGTAATTCAATGCCTCGTCACCGCCATGCATTGGAATGGGGAGAAAAGAAAAAGGTCAAAGAAATTGGTAAGGTCCATGCTTGACAGGACTAGAGTGAAAGTTCATCTTCTCCAGATGTATGCAGTTCTATCCTGCTGTGTTTATTCACTGTTTCTGGGGGACATGAATGAGCTGCAAATGAGCTGGCCATCACTAAGGGTGAATTTGGAACCATCAAACTATTTTTTAGAGGAGTAAAATATGATTACATTGAAAGCATCCGATATCAACGGCATCTTCCAGTGCTTCCTCTGCACTTGAAAATATGCTTAAAAACACATGAGACATGAATATATGTAAAAGAGCCCAGCGTTGTAATAGTTTGTAAGATAACCCTTACAAACCGTTTCTCTGCTTCTAACCTTAGGGCACTCCCTCCTCCCTCCCATATGTGTCTCTCTGTATCCCCTGTAGGAATTCACACGGATAGATGCACATAGCTCACACCTACATGCATAAATGGACACATCTACATATATTTAGTGTTGTTTTTAAAAATAATACTGCCATGCCATACATGTGCTGGCTTTATCTCACTTAGAAATTAAATTTGCCAGTCTTTCCTACGTGGCATGCATAAGTTGGTCTCATTCCTTATGGTGACATAACTACTTGCCACTTGGTGGCCATTTAAGTTTCTTCCAGTTTTTCCCTTTTGCAAACAATGGTGCCCTAAATATCCTCACATGCATATTTCCATGTGCCCAGCCTCTGCTCATCTTGCCCATTACTTTTATTTCTCTCTTGTCCAAAAAATATTTCTTTTGATAGCTGGGAAAAGCTACACATCTATATGCTTCAGTCTAAAATGAATTAGAAATCAGTTAATCTCCTACTTTCTCCTTCAACTTAAGATTTCAGAGAACCACAATATGTAAATCAATTCTAAGGACCTTTGGCTTCTCTTTTGTTCTCGGGTTCCTAAGCCGAGTTCTATAATTGACTCAGAATGACCTTGGCTGAAGTCATTTTTGTACGTGGATCTTTAAAAAAGTTAACTGAGTTTTAAATTTATCTGTGAGGCTATCATTAGAGTTTTAAAAAGATATTAGGAGCCCTCCTGTTTGGTAAATAAATAAACTTTGCCCACAACATAGATCTGCTAAATTAATTTTATCGTAAGAATGATAGTGGTCTAAATTCCATCAACATATACATGGGAGCTACACAGTGGCCTTATTTGTAGATATCCATGCAAAAAATAAAATACCACTAAAATGAATGAGAAGATATTTTGACAGGAAAGCATTTGCTGTTTTGGTAATTGAAAGGCAGATTGTAAATCTCTCTGTGCTATATAATCTACTCATGAATGGTTAGACTGGTGGACAGACAGACAGATGGATTCATTAATAAGAGCTATCTCCAAGTAGGAAGGAACGAGGACAGAGGAGAGAGGTTGGGATTTACATTTGTTCATACTAGTTAAATGATTTACAGTGGACATGTAAATATTTTCTTATTAAAAAATCATTATTACCAGTTGTCTCAAAGACCGGAAGATGGGCTGGTGATAACATTTCATTGGTCGATTCCTAAAAAGAATATTCATGAAAGAGTATAAAATTATTTTATATCCTTGTTAACTTTTCATGGGTATATATCCACATAGTTCAAAAGTCCAAAGCTGGTAAACAGTTAAAAAATTCCCTTCTAAACTCTGTCTTACAAAGCTGAGTTTCCCTGTTACCATTTTTATATGTATCTTCCTAGACTTATTTTAAACATATTCAAATATTCAAGGAAATGTGTATATGTATATAGACATATATATAAGAAGTTTATATATATATATACAGGAAATATAAAAATGTTATTTCCCCCCACAAACGGTAGCCTACTATTCAAGCTGGTCTGTATTTTGATGTTTTTCACTTAACTATGCATAAAGAGAATTATTTTCAAACAGCTAAAAAATGACTAGCCAACAAGCCAAACGCTTCCTTGGGCCTTATATGACTGTTTTCAAGTCAAGGATAACTTGGTCAGTGGCAGCACACTAACCTGTAAGCATATTCAGAGCTTGAACTCACAATGGCCATGGTCAGGGAAATAATGGTGGAGGGAGGGGGGGCAGTAGCTGTGGTCTTCGCAGATAAGAAGACATCAACATACAATAGCAAGAACTCTGACTTTTCAACTAGCCAGTCCGGAGTTCACATCTAAGCCCTTCCCAGTTGTATAACTTGAAGCATGTTCACCATACTAAGCGCTGGTGTCCCTGTCTGTAAAATGAGGATAAAAACAGTAGCATCCTCCCAGGGCTGTTAATGAGAAAATGGTGTAAGATGTCAGCCTCCCATGTGTTACAGACCCACCGAGACTCTTCCCTAGCTGTGGTCACTACCGTCAAGCAGAGAGAGACAGGAAGTGGAAGGCAGTTCGCTTCTTCCCAGGAAGGTAGTCCTGGCCCAACATCGTTTGAAAGAAGCCTCATTCCCCGTAGAGGGAGAGAGCGGTACGTGGCGGGAAGGGCACTTCATAGTGTCCAGAAGTTCTCCCACTTGCGTCTCATGCTGACCCCTACGCAGTGAGCACTGGAGAGGGCTTTATGGCCCTGCGTGAAGTGTGCTTAGCCTGTTTAATACCTGAGCTGGTCGTTGGCCCTTAAGCAATAAGACATCACATTCAGAAATCAGAGTGTTTTAGGAAGGACCACGGCAGCAATTCTGAAACTTGCGCATACATCAGGATCAAGCAAAGCCTTTTAAACCCTGGATTGCTGAAACCCCCTGCAGAGCCTCTGATTTGAAGATCTGAGGTGCGACCCAAGAAACTGCATTTCTGACAAGTTCCAAGGGAATGCTAGCTCTCTTGATCGGAAGACCCCACTTTGAGAACTTTGCTGGGAGTGTGTGTTCCGGAGGCAGGCTGCCTGGCTTCTCCTTCTGGCTTTGCCACTCACTGGTTATCCTTGGACAGGCTGTTTGGCACCCGCCCCCCCGCTCCCCAGCCTCAGTTTCCCCATCTGTACAACAGAAACAGGAGTAATCCGCAGAGGGCTGATGTGAGGTTTGGGGAGTTCATATGCATTGAAGCACTCCACTGAAGTAATTGGAGGTTCTTGTGTCGATCTGGTAGTACCTCTGACACAAGGCTACAGGTGTTTAATCAGATGCCCTTCTTTACTGTTCTAGGACCAATAATAATAGCTAACATTTTATTGAATGCTTACCTGGAGGTAAAACTATGCTTCCTGTCAAAATAGGCAAATTACATTCCTGTCTTCTACTACAGAGTGGTTTGCTTTGAAAGAGCATTGTAACCCTCCTGGGGAGAGGAATATATATATTACATGTATTCTACACATCTGATGTATGACATTGTGTGTATATATCTGTGTGTGTATGCACATATATAATGTAATGTGTACACACACACATTGTCACAGATTTGCACAAGCCTGATACCGTCTTAGCTAAAGGTACACTCCAGCTTTGAGAGGTAACATCCTGAACATTCTAAGTTATGCTATAATGATTCTCTTCTCATAATTATTAGCTTAATTCCCTCAGGACAGAGCCCTGAGAGAAAGATGGGAGGTGAGGGGAAGGAATTGAAAGGTAGATAGAAATAGGGACCACCAATTCGGAGGGCTCCTCTTTCCTTTTTGACCCTCAGCCTGAGGCTGAGACGGTCAGAGCAGGATGTCTGGAGTTAGACTATTTGTATTTCACCTAAAGCTGTCCAATCCTAGGCAACGTGTGCCCTTATTTCCCCATCTATAAACTGGGGCCAAGGTGGAAATACCTAAAGACAAGGTATTTATTGCCTACCCTTTGTCCTGTACACTGGCCCTCGGGGGATTACTGCTGTTCCCATTGTACAGATGGGGAAACTGAGGCTAGAGACAAGTTAAAGACCTACAAGGTCCCTGACACACAGTTGCTATCCAATTGGAGGTGGCATTCAAGAACAGATAATAAATCTGTAAGCAAAGAGGAATGGAGATGATGTTGACCAGCAGTAAGGGTGCTGAAAAAAATGTGACATTGACTCAGGGGAAGGGCAACCCTTTCTCCAAGGTGGGCAGGGAAGGCTTCCTGGAGGAGGTGACATGTGAGCTGGGACTGAATAATGACTGAGAATGTGAATATCTTGGGAAAGATAAGCAGTGAGAATGGCCAGCACAGATGCCCAAGAAAGGAATAAGCAGGAGCTGGAGCTCCCCAAAGAAGTCCAGATCGGAGAAGACCTCATGGTGTGAAGAAGAAGAGGAGGGAAGCCATTGAAGGGTTTTTGTCATTGTTTACATGTGTTTTTGTTGTTGTTTTGTGTTTCTTAATAAAATGATTAAAATTTATGAGGTTAGATATTAAGGTACTTTTACAAATTTTTAACTACTCAGCATACAGAAGTTATCTTCATGTTTTTTATATAATTTATTTTGGTATCAGTAATCTACAATTACATGTGCAATATTATGATTATTAAACTACCCCCTTCATCAGGTCCCCCCCACCAACCCCATTACAGTCACTGTCCATCAGCGTAGTGAGATGCTATAGAATCACTACTTGTCTTCTCTGAGTTGTACAGCCCTCCCCGTGCCCCCCCAACATTACGTCTGCTAATCGTAATGCCCCTTTTTCCCTCTTATCCCTCCCTTCCCGCCCATCTTCCCCAGTCCCTTTCCCTTTGGTAACTATTAGTCCGTTCTTGGGTTCTGTGAGTCTGCTGCTGTTTTGTTCCTTCAGGTTTTTTTCTTTGTTCTTATACTCCACATATGAGTGAAATCATTTGATACTTGTCTTTTTCGGCTTGGCTTACTTCACTGAGCATAATACCCTCTAGCTCCATCCATGTTGTTGCAAATGGTAGGATTTGTTTTCTTCTTATGGCTGAATAATATTCCATTGTGTGTATGCACCACATCTTCTTTATCCATTCATCTACTGATGGACACTTAGGTTGCTTCCATTCCTTGGCTATTGTAAATAGTGCTGCGATAAACATAGGGGTGCATATGTCTTTTTCAAACTGGGCTGCTGCAGCCTTAGGGTAAATTCCTAGGAGTGGAATTCCTGGGTCAAATGGTATTTCTATTTTGAGTTTTTTGAGGAACCTCCATACTGCTTTCCACAATGGTTGAACTAATTTGCAGTCCCACCAGCAGTGTAGGAGGGTTCCCTTTTCTCCACATCCTCGCCAACATTTGTTGTTGTTTGTGTTTTGGATGTTGGCCATCCTCACTGGTGTGAGGTGATATCTCATTGTGGTTTTAATCTGCATTTCTCTGATGATTAGCGATGTGGAGCATCTTTTCATGTGCCTGTTGGCCATCTGAATTTCTTCTTTAGTGAAGTGTCTATTCATGTCCACTAACCATTTCTTAATTGGATTATTTGCTTTTTGTTTGTTAAGGTGCGTGAGTTCTTTATATATTTTGGATGTCAACCCTTTATCGGATACGTCATTTATGAATATATTCTCCCATACTGTAGGATGTCTTTTTGTTCTACTGATGGTGTCCTTTGCTGTACAGAAGCTTTTCAGCTTGATATAGTCCCACTTGTTCATTTTTGCTTTTGTTTCCCTTGCCCGGGGAGATATGTTCATGAAGAAGTTGCTCATGTTTATGTCCAAGAGATTTTTGCCTGTTTTTTTCTAAGAGTTTTATGGTTTCATGACTTACATTCATGTCTTTGATCCATTTTGAGTTGACTTTTGTGTATGGGGTTAGACAGTAGTCCAGGTTCATTCTGTTACATGTAGCTGTCCACTTTGCCAACACCAGCTGCTGAAGAGGCTGTCATCTCCCCATTGTATATCCAAGGCTCCATTATCAAATATTAATTGACTATATGTTTGGGTTAATGTTTGGATTTTCTATTCTGTTCCACTGGTCTGTGGGTCTGTTTTTGTGCCAATACCAAATTGCCTTGATTACTGTGGCTTTGTAGTAGAGCTTGAAGTCAGGGAGCGTAATTCCCCCTGTTTTATTCCTCCTTCTCAGGATTGATTTGGCTATTCGGGGTCTTTTGTGGTTCCACATGAATTTTAGAATTATTTGTTCAAGTTCATTGGAGAAAGCTGTTGGTAGTTTGATAGGGATTGCCTTGAATCTGTAGATTGCTTTAGGTAGTATAGCCATTTTGACAATATTTATTCTTCCTAACCAAGAGCATGGGATGCATTTCCATTTGTTAGTGTCCTCTTTAATTTCTCTTAGGAGTGTCTCGTAGTTTTCAGAGTACAGGTCTTTCACTTCCTTCGTTAGCTTTATTCCTAGGTATTTTATTCTTTTTGATGCAATTGTGAATGGAATTGTTTTTCTGATTTGTCTTTCTGTTAGTTCATTGTTAGTGTATAGGAAAGCAACCGATTTCTGTGTGTTAATTTTGTATCCTGCAACTTTGCTGAATTCAGATATTAGTTCTAGTAGTTTTGGAGTGGAGTCTTTAGGGTTTTTTATGTACAGTATCATGTCATCTACAAATAGTGACAATTTGACTTCATCTTTACCAATCTGGATGCCTTGTATGTCTTTGTTTTGTCTGATTGCCGTGGCTAGGACCTCCAGTACTATGTTGAATAACAGTGGAGAGAGTGGGCATCCCTGTCTTGTTCCCGATCTTAGATGAAAAGCTTTCAGCGTTTCGCCGTTAAGTATGATGTTGGCTGTGGGTTTGTCATATATAGCCTTTATGATGTTGAGGTACTTGCCGTCTATACCCATTTTGTTGACAGTTTTAATCATGAATGGATGCAGAATTTTGTCAAATGGTTTTTCAGCATCTATGGAGATGATCATGTGGTTTTTGTTCTTCTTTTTGTTGATGTGGTAGATGATGTTGATGGATTTTCGAATGTTGTACCATCCTTGCATCCCTGGGATGAATCCCACTTGATCATGGTGTATGATCCCCTTGATGTATTTTTGAATTGGGTTTGCTAATATTTTGTTGAGTATTTTTGCATCTGTGTTCATCAGGGATATTGGTCTGTAATTTTTTTTTTTGGTGAGGTCTTTGCCCGGTTTTGGTATTAGAGTGATGCTGGCTTCATAGAATGAGTTTGGAAGTATTCCCTCCTATTCTATTTTTTGGAAAACTTTAAGGAGAATGGGTGTTATTTCTTCTCTATATGTCTGATAGAATTCAGAGGTGAATCCATCAGGTCCGGGGGGTTTTGTTCTTGGGTAGTTTTTTGATTACCAATTCAATTTCGTTGCTGGTGATTGGTCTGTTTAGTTTTTCTGTTTCTCGCTTTGTCAGTCTTGGGAGGTTGTATTTTTCTAAGAAGTTGTCCATTTCTTCTATGATTTCCAGCTTGTTAGCATATAGATTCTCATAATAGTCTCTTATAATTCTTTGTATTTCTGTGGGGGTCCGTCATGATTTTTCCTTTCTCATTTCTGATTCTGTTTATGTGTGTAGATTCTCTTTTTCTCTTAATGAGTCTGGCTAGGGGTTTATCTATTTTGATTATTTTTTCAAAGAACCAGCTCTTGGTTTTATTGATTTTTTCTATTGTTTTATTCTTCTCAATTTTATTTATTTCTTCTCTAATCTTTATTATGTCCCTCCTTCTGGTGACTTTGGGCCTCATTTGTTCTTCTTTTTCCAATTTCCATAATTGTGTCTTTAGACTTTTCATTTGGGAATGTTCTTCCTTCTTTAAATAGGCCTGGATTGCAATATACTTTCCTCTTAGAACTGCCTTTGCTGTGTCCCACAGAAGTTGTGGCTTTGTGGTGTTGTTGTCATTAGTCTCCATATATTCTTTGATTTCTGTTTTGATTTGGTCGTTAACCCATTGATTGATTAGGAGAATGTTGTTAAGTCTCCATGTATTTGTGAGCCTTTTTGATTTCTTTCTAAAATTTATTTCTAGTTTTATACCTTTGTGATCTGGGAAGTTGGTTGGTAGGATTTCAATATTTTTGAAATTACTGAGGTTCTTTTTGTGGCCTAGTATGTGGTCTATTCTGGAAAATGTTCCATGTGCATTTGAGAAGAATGTGTATCCTGTTGGTTTTGGGTGCAAAGTTCTGTAGGTGTCTCTTAGGTCCATCTGTTCTAGTGTGTTGTTCAGTGCCTCTGTGTCTTTACTTATTTTCTGTCTGGTTGATCTGCCCTTTGGAGTGAGTGGTGTGTTGAAGTCTCCTAAAATGAATGCATTGCTTTCTATTTCCTCCTTTAATTCTGTTAGTATTTGTTTCACATATGCTGGCGCTCCTGTGTTGGGTGCATATATATTTATAATGGTTATATCTTTTTGTTGGACTGACCCCTTTATCGTTATGTAATGTCCTTCTTTATCTCTTGCTACTTTCTTTGTTTTGAAGTCTATTTTGTCTCATACAAGTACTGCAACACCTGCTTTTTTCTCTTTGTTGTTTGCATGAAATATCTTTTTCCATCCCTTCACTTTTAGTCTGTGTATATCTTTGGGTTTGAGGTGAGTCTCCTGTAAGCAGCATATAGATGGGTCTTGCTTTTTCATCCATTCTGTTACTCTGTGTCTTTTGATTGGTGCATTCAGTCCATTTCCATTTAGGGTGATTATTGATAGATATGTACTTATTGCCATTGCTGGCTTTAGATTCGTGGTTACCAAGGGTTCAAGGGTTGCTTCTTTACTATCTAACAATCTAACTTTCTTGTTAAGTTATTATAAACACCATCTGATGTTTCTTTTTTTCCTCTCCCTTCTTATTCCTCCATTCTTTATATACTAGGTGTTTTATTCTTTGCCTTTAGTTAGTATTTGGATGGTCTACTTTCTTTGCTATGATTTTATTTTCTCTGGTGACATCTTTTTAGCCTTAGGGGTGCTTCCCTCTAGAGCAATCCATTTAAGATATCCTGTAGTGGTGGTTTATGAGAGACAAACTCTCTCAACTTTTGTTTGTCTGGAAATTGTTTAATCCCTCCGTCATATTTAAATGATAATCGTGCTGGATACAATATTCTTGGTTCGAGGCCCTTTTGTTTCATTGGGTTAAATATATCATGCCATTTTCTTCTGGCCTGTAAGGTTTCTTTTGAGAAGTCTGATGATAGTCTGTTGGGTTTTCCTTTGTAGGTGATCTTTTTTCTCTCTCTAGCTGCCTTTAATACTCTGTCTTTATCTTTAATCTTTGCCATTTTAATTATTATGTGTCTTGGTGTTGTCTTCCTTTGGTCCCTTGTGTTGGGAGATGTGTGGGCTTCCGTGAACTGCGAGACTATTTCCTTCCCCAGCAAGGGAAAGTTTTGAGCAAGTATTTCTTCAAAGACACTTTCTATCCCTTTTTCTCTCTCTTCTTCCTCTGGTACTCCTATAATGTGAATATTGTTCCGGTTGGATTGGTCACACAGTTCTGTTAATATTTTCATTCCTAGAAATCCTTTTATCTCTCTCTGCCTCAGCTTCTTTGTATTCCTGTTCTCTGATTTATATTCCATTAACAGTCTCTTGCATCTCATCCAGTCTGCTGTTAAGCCCATCGATTGCTTGTCTGATTTCTGCATTGTCTTTCCTCACTTCCCTCACTTCCTCCTTCAGCTCTTGCGCGTTTCTCTGTAGATCCATCAGCATGGTTATGACTTTTATTCTGAATTCTTTTTCAGGAAGACTGTGCATTTCCATCCTTCAGGCTCCCTCTCTGGGGCTGTCTGGTTGATTTTAGTCTGGGCCATATTCCTCTGTCTTTCATGGCAATAGAAGTGGTCGCTGGTAGTTGCCACGTATGTCAGCTGGGCTCTTTAAGACTTTAAAAAGAGAAAAAAAAAAGAAAGAAAGAAAGAAAAGAAAAAAACAAAAAACAAAACAAAAAAAACACCCACCGGGAGTAGATTCTGTGGAGATGCTGTAGGTGGCGCTGTTGCCCCACTATTCCGCAGCCGTGGCTGCACTGCTCCGCAGGGCCCTTTATAGCTCTGGCTGGAGTGGGAACGAATGGGAGGCTGTTGATCTCAGTGAGAAGTCTAAGTGCGGCCATGCTTTCCCAGTCGCCAGCTAAGGGGTCCGAAACTCCCCTGAACTCCCAGCCTGCTGGGCTGAGTGTGCCGGGGCGATCCGGCTCCTCCGCTGGGCTCCTGTCTCTTTAAGACCGTTGAAGAAAATGCGCGCTTTTTTTTTTCCTTCCCGGGAGCCGGCTGCAAGCACCCTGGCGCATTCCCCGCTCAGATCCTGCCCCTCTGTCTCTCCAATCTCCGCTGCACTGCGCAATGTGGGTCAGCGCTCCCCACGCAGATCACCGGGGCTGGTTATTTCGCGGGATGTATGTCCAGTCCCTCCCGGCTCTGAATCCTCTCCTCCCTCTGGTGTGCTGGCGTGGGGGAGTGCTCGGGTCCCGCCGGGTCGCGGCTCCGTATCTTACCCGCCTCTTGGGGTGCCGAGTCCTCTCGGGTGTAGCTGCATGCTGTGCGCTTTCCTGTGTATTCTGGTCTGTCTTTTAGGAATAGTTGTATTTGCTGTATTTTCATAGATAAATATAGTGTTGGGAGGAGATTTCTGTTGCACTGCTCACGCCGCCATCTTCCCGGAAGTCTGTTATCTTCATTTTTTAAAGTCTTTATCTGTGCCAAATGTCAATGATGATTTAAGTAAAAGTAGACCTTTTATTGAAATCAAAATACAATATACTGTTTAATTTTTGAGAGTCCAGTGAAAATAATGTATTCATAAGAATTATATTAAATGAATCTATATTTGAAAAAAAAATACTACCTGGGCATTATAAAACTTGAATATGAGCAACTCTAGAATCAACTAAATGAAAGCAGTTAGACTGGAAAAAGATACATCAAAATTACTTCTAGAGACAGAAGACGCGGGTGTTAAGTCCCATTGTGGCTGCGGGTGTTCAGGCCCTGCTGCTGTGAAAGCTGGATCAAACTTGCATGTGACACTCCATCCCCAAGCCCTCCCAGCATGACCTTCCTCCTTCCCCCAAGACCTGGGGACCCGCGGGATCCCCTGGTATTTCCAGACCTCTGCAGGCTGTGCGGAAAATAGCAGCACCCGCAGCTCCACTTGGGAAAGGCAGGAACTTGAACTGGAAAGTTGACCAGGATTTGTCTCATGTGGTCATTTGTTTGTCTTAGCTTGTCGACCTTCTCTCAGTCAAGAGAGCTGCCATCCACCTGTTTTGAGGTCTTTTCTTAGAGAAGAGGATCTCGTTTTAGCAGGAGACCCTGGCTCTCTCTGATTCTGTTCCTGTCGAAGTGGTGCCCTGGGTGTGTGTCTTCACGTTTCAGGTCACTTCGGGGGATTTCTTCTTGATGTCCAGGCAGTGTGGTTCCTCCTCACTTGCTTTGCTCAGAAGCTGCTTTATGTGCTCTTGAGGTGATTCAGGCAGCATTTGGAGTTTCAGCCAAAGCTTCTGAAGCTCAGTCTGAAGCTGCGAATTTTCAGGCTGCAAAGATGCATGCTGAGTTTGGAGACGCTTCATTCGTCCCAAAGTTCTTCATTCGTTTGATTTTCTTCACACGGGTTTCTCAATAGCTCTTTTTCTTCTTCATGCCTTTTCGAGGACACTTTTAAGTGAGCAGCAAAAATGAAACTCTTCCAATCAGCTTCCCCTGCGGATAGACTGGTGATGTCCTTGTCCAGCCTTTATGTGACCTCCCAAGAGATCAGGCAAATCAATGAACTTCAGTATGATTTCAACCAGAGAACGTCATTGGTTCCCTTTATCAGCCAGGGTCTGTTGAATCCTTGCATCTGATTGTTCCAGCTCCTCTCCTTGTGTCTTTTGTTCTTGCCCTCTATGCTTCTATCCCTCAGCCTCTCGGGGGAACATTCTAGACTTTGCTGAAGATGAGTGTTTCCATTCCAACCATCCATTATTTTCTTCTGAAGGTATCATGCACTGTTTCAAGATGTTTTTTGCATTGGCCACTTGAGATCGGTGGGATTTTGATGTATCTCCAAGGAACTGTATCTGTTGGAGGCAAACCCTTGTCAGCACAAAAATGGAAGATGAGAGGCCTCGCTTCTTTGTCCTTTTTCAAGGAAGTGTCCAATGTGCCCAAGGGCTGACCTGTTCAGATTTTTGTCAAGTGCCACCAAGCACAGGGTTTGGAACATGGGAGCACAGGCCTCCCCACAGGGCTTCATAGGCTTGTGTCATTAGTCCAGGCTTCTCCCTGACTTTTCCACAGACTTCAACCTGGCTGAACCCTTCAGCCAGCTCTTTTCCTCTTCTTAAAGTATGTCGACTATTTATTATAAAAACCACTATTGCAGGACAGAGCAGGGGCTCCCAGGGAACCCGGGAGACCCGGGATTTGTCTCAAGGTTCCCGACTCCACCTGCAGGGCATCCCACAGCTGTTCCAGAACCATCTGGGAGGACAGTTTGGTGGCAGGCAGCTGTCCTTGCCTGGTCCCATAGCCACCACAGCTTGGCCTCTGACCTTGCAGGCCACAGCTGCCCACGTGGAACCCTGCAGGGTGCCCCGCCTGGAACACAAACAAGTGCCTGGCCACCAGGATGGACCATCTTTAGGGCTAGGCAGCCAGGTTCTAGAAAACAGCGCTCTCTGATGACAGATAGGAAGTGATAGTACCTGTACAGTACCTTCAGGGAGTGGAAAGGGCTGATTGCAGCCTGCAGCGGTACGTGTCCATATAGTAAGGCTACCGGGTCAAAGCAGTGCCATGCCACACTCCTTCTCGGCACACGAGAGTGTCAGCAGAGCGGGGAGGCTTTTTTTTTATTTTAAGTCTTCTGCCATAGGGAAGCCTGGTCCTGCCTATCAAGGCCCCAGGCATCTCCCCTTCTAAGACTACCTCTCTTTTGTGTTTGTTCAATGTTTGGGCAAAGGAAAAGGACTGAGGGGTCTCCCCAAATGGACTAAGAGACCTGGATTTCAATCGTGAGAATTCAGGAGAAGTCAGACCTAAGGCCATGGCTTTTCTGTGGGGCCCGTTTGCCCCACTCAATGCAAGTGTTCCCAGACGGGGCAGGCTCAGGGACGCAGGCTCCTTCCCAAACGTGGCCCCGCCACCCTCAGCTCATGGCTGCCAGGGTTGCTGTGGGGACAGTCTCCAATCCACCGACCTGCGCAGACAGTGGGGTCTTCCTTTGGGAAGCGTCACCCCTCGACCTCTTCCTGCCCCAGCCCCTCTCCCAGCGTCTCTCTGCAGTCAGCCTCCGAGCCTTGTGATCCCTCGCTCAGGACTCTGTGTGGCCGTTAGAGGGTTTAAGCAGGGAGTGACATGATTTGACTGCTGTTGGAAAAAGAGTGGGAAGGATGGGGAGGAGGAGGAGGTGTCGAAAATGGAAGCTGGCAGTTGATTTGGAGACCGCAGCAGTTGGTCTGGGCCCAAGTCCGTGGTGGCAAGCCTAAGGAGGTGGCCGAAGAGTTTGAATCTAGGGGCTGAATTCAGGGCTATAGAAGGTAAACATGGCACAGAGAGTAGCACGCAGCAACGGTGACAATCACTGTTCGGTTTCTGGGAATGTTTCCTGACCATGTGATGATGGTATGTCTGAACTATCCCTGTCTCTCCAGAGAGGGTCCCTGCAGCTTCTGGGAGACACATCTTCCCAGCATGCAGTCCCACACTGTCTGCCCCCAGGTCCCTGAGAGGCCTTGTGGAGCAGCTCAGAAGAGGGGCTGGCAATGAGGTGCCTGGGAGGGCATCGCCCAGGCCCCACATCAGCTGGTACTACTGGACCTCAGTTTCCTATATGTAAAATAATTGGGTGACAAGATGGTGGTTCTCACACTCTGTAAATCTGTAGGGTGGATTTGTTACTTGAATGGATATATAATCACATGCTATGGCTTTAAGAAGTGCGAAAAGGTAGGCAATAAAAAATAAATTTTTCTTTCCCATTTTCTTCCAGCCACCCAGTTTCCCTCCCTGAAGCCAGTTGGTTTATCACTTTCTTGTGTATACTTCCAGAACAGTTCCTTGCATCTGTAAGAAAATAAACATAGAGAAAACCTTAAGAATGATAAATACCATGATACCCATTGATCTCTTGCTTTTTTACTTTCCTGAATATGACAGCATCCATGTCGGCCATGTCTGCATACTATTTTTTGGCAGGGGTGTACCATCGCTCTATAACCAGTTTCCTTTTGATGGACAGGGAATTTGGAAGCATTGGCCAAAAATTCACCATGTGCATTTGGTCTTTGATCCAGCTATTCCATTTCTAGAACTTGATCCGGAAGATATTCTCACTGCTGTGAAAAATTCAGTATGTGCCAGTAATTTGCCATCATACTTATTATGTAGAATCAAACACATGGTACATTTTTAAAGCTTTCAAAGAAAAATAGTTCTGTGAGCGATGACAGAATAGCACACTGTTTGAGAAAGAAGCTTCCAAACTAATCCAGATTTGAAAACCAGCTTTAAGACTTCCTGGATGAGTCACTTTTCCTCTCGGAGCCTTAGTTTGTTCATTGATAGAATGGGCACAATAACCCTGCCCACCCACCTCACAAGGTCATGGTGGTGATTAAATATTAAGCATTCAGGAAATGGTAGCTGCCATTATGCTCATTATGTTATAAATACGATCATTGTTATCGCTTTAATCTTTGTTTTGGATAAAGCCAATCGGGTGGGTTCTCTGATACGGCACAGAGTCAGGCCCTGAAATGGGGAAATCACTCTTCCACAGCTTCATTGGACATCAGAAATCCTCTCCATTTCCTTGGGGAATAGGAGCATGTATAACACATCACAAGTTAACAGGCTCCAGGTTTCTGAGCTGCAACGTCTACCTCCATGACTCCTAAGAGGTCAAATGACCTCCCGATTTCATTTAAGTTTTCTATTATTCTCTTCTGAAAGGGATACTGGAGCTCTTGTTTGAACAGCTTTGGTGAGCCCAAAGGAAAAATTAGTCATTATAGGGGACACAAAAGATTTGCTTTCCATACATTAGTTTGTCAATTGCTTTCTTAATGCAAAGTTGGGTAGGGGTGTATAGATAGGGAAGAAAGTGATGATTTTGTGTCCGCGGCTGGTTGTCCATATTTGACAGGAATCCATGGAATTTAATATCACATCTTTGTGAAGATAAAGTCTGTGCTAGCAAGAAATCCTGCTAAGCTGCCCATTTCCCCCCTTGCTCGGGCTTTTAACCGTCCCCGGGCTGCGTTCAGTGACGTTTCTTAGGTCAGAGGAAGGCAGAATGAGAGAATACAAAGAATTGACCTTCTTAAAATGTTAGTTATTTCCTGTCCCTTCACGATAAAATACACAACAAAACAAAAACAAGTGGGGATAAAAGCTGGAAGTACAATAAGAAGCCAGCCCCACAGCTCTAAGAATGATGTTCTCTAATAGGCTCAAGTATACATTTGTGGCTTTATCAACTTTCATATCTAGAAGAACAAGGCATCAAAAGTTGTAGTTTTGTATTTAGATTGTATATGTCTACTTTTTTTCCAAAAAGCTGACACACGCTTTGTCTCTCTCCTGGAGAATAATTGTTCAGATTAATCCACTTTGAAGGGACACTGAAATTCCAAAAAACATAAGGAGAGAAAATGTTTGGAGCTTTACCTTAAAATGAATACCAAGGCTATAAAAATAAGCTGATTTTGTTAATTTTAATTAAAGATAGGTCATAATGACAGCTCTGGATGAATTCTGAGGACATCCTTAAGAACGAATAAAGTGTTTGTTCTTTAGTTTGGGTAGTTGGCTGATTTTCCTGAGAAGATTGTACGTTAGTGCTCTAGGATATTCTCTTGACGTTCAACCTAGTGCTGCATCATAAAGTCAGTTTTGAAAAAAAATTTTTAATTCAGAGGCTTAATTCGTATTCCTGAAGGAGTCCTGAGATCTTTTCATGTTGAAACTGTCATCTTTCTCTTTTTTAAGAAAACTTTATTAGGGAAAATTTCAAGTATATACAAAAGTAGACAAGTGTATCAACCCCCATGTATCCAGATTCAGCAATTACCAACTCCTATCACTCTTGTTGAAGCTCTACCATTACCCAATTTCCACCACAGCCCCCATAATACTTGAAACAAACCCCAGACATCTTATCATTTTATCTCTATATATTCCAGTATATAGATCTAAAAAACAGGAACTACTTATTTTATATAACTACAGCACCATTACTACACAGTGATTCCTTAATTACCAAATATCCAATCAGTGTTTTCATTTCTGTCTCATAAATGTCATAATCATTTTTTCTAATTTCCTCATTTGGAACAGGATCCAAATAAGATCCCCCAAAATTGCCATTTTAACTTTTAACTTTCTTTCAATCTATTGGTTTTCCTTTTTTTTTTTTATTCTTGCAATGCATTCATTGAAGAAAAAGCTTATCTTCATTATCCCTATTGACTTGTCCCTTCTTTGTTCCACATGGCCAAACCATCATCTTAAATGGCTTTGCTTGTAATTGGAGTGAGTCCCCATCACTTTCATTGACTTCATGAAATCTTGCATTCTTTGGAAGATCTGAATTTTCATACTGCAAGTGACTAAACTTTGTTTATACGTTTCTTTACTAGATGTTTAGGGAGAGAATGTTGGATCACTGGAGTGGAAGCAGAGGCTGTCCCAGGCAGGGATGGGTGGATGGGGATCGCAGTGGATGCTGTGTGTCGAGGGAGGAACGAAACACTCATTCCCATTACCAGAGGCTTATGCCAGCTTCCAGAGCTGTTCTGGACTGAATGCAGAGATCAGCCCATCCCCGGGGACAGCCAATATCCAAAAACTGGGCACAAAGGCCCAGTCTCTGAAGGGATCCCAATTCCAAAGCTTCATGTAGGAACGCCTGAGGCTTCATCTGCACCCACATTGCATTTTCCCCTACCCCAGGCAGGTGTTGGGCTCAGAGTCGCTCCCTAATAAACTCCTACAGGCAAGTCTCCATCTCAGTCTGTTTCTAGAGAACCTGGCCTAAGACAGGGACTGACGTAGTATTTTTATTTTATAATATATTTGGCTTCACAATCCGAAAACTCTGCCAACTATAGAGACTGGATTAATACATTCTTGAAAATTCCCCTTACTCCTTCCCCACCATGAAAAAAGTCTAGAGGAAAATGGACCAAAACATTTGCTGTGATTATCTTTGGAAGGTAGGATGTTGGGTGGGTTTTTAGTTATATGGTCCTCTATTTTTCAAATGTTCTTCAATGAACCTGCATTAACTTTACCAATAATATTTTTTTAATATAATTTATTTTATTATCATTAATCTACAATTACATGTGCAATATTACGGTTATTAAACTACCCCTTCATCAGGTCCCCCCCACCAACCCCATTACAGTCACTGTCCATCAGCGTAATGAGATGCTATAGAATCACTACTTGTCTTCTCTGAGTTGTACTGCCCTCCCCGTGCCCCCCCAACATTATATCTGCTAATCATAATGCCCCTTTTTCCCTCTTATCCCTCCCTTCCCGCCCATTTTCCCCAGTCCCTTTCCCTTTGGTAACTATTAGTCCGTTCTTGGGTTCTGTGAGTCTGCTGCTGTTTTGGTCCTTCAGTTTTTTTCTTTGTTCTTATACTCCACATATGAGTGAAATCATTTGATACTTGTCTTTTCTGGCTTGGCTTATTTCACTGAGCATAATACCCTCTAGCTCCATCCATGTTGTTGCAAATGGTAGGATTTGTTTTCTTCTTATGGCTGAATAATATTCCATTGTGTATATGTACCACCTCTTCTTTATCCATTCATCCACTGATGGACACTTAGGTTGCTTCCATTTCTTGGCTATTGTAAATAGTGCTGCAATAAACATAGGGGTGCATCTGTCTTTTTCAAATTGGGCTGTTGCATTCTTAGGGTAAATTCCTAGGAGTGGAATTCCTGGGTCAAATGGTATTTCTATTTTGAGTTTTTTGAGGAACCTCCATACTGCTTTCGACAATGGTTGAACTAATATGCAGTCCCACCAGCAGTGTAGGAGGGTTACCTTTTCTCCACATCCTCGCCAACATTTGTTGTTGTTTGTGTTTTGGATGTTGGCCATCCTCACTGGTGTGAGGTGATATCTCATTGTGGTTTTAATCTGCATTTCTCTGATGATTAGCGATGTGGAGCATCTTTTCATGTGCCTGTTGGCCATCTGAATTTCTTCTTTGGAGAAGTGTCTATTCATGTCCTCTGCCCATTTCTTAATTGGATTATTTGCTTTCTGTTTGTTAAGGTGCATGAGTTCTTTATATATTTTGGATGTCAACCCTTTATCAGATACGTCTTTTATGAATATATTCTCCCATACTGTAGGATGTCTTTTTGTTCTACTGATGGTGTCCTTTGCTGTACAGAAGCTTTTCAGCTTGATATAATCCCACTTGTTCATTTTTGCTTTTGTTTCCCTTGCCCGGGGAGATATGTTCATGAAGAAGTTGCTCATGTTTATGTCCAAGAGATTTTTGCCTATGTTTTTTTCTAAGAGTTTTATGGTTTCATGACTTACATTCAGGTCTTTGATCCACCTTGAGTTTACCTTTGTGTATGGGGCTAGACAGTAGTCCAGTTTCATTCTCTTACATGTAGCTGTCCAGTTTTTCCAACACCAGCTGCTGAAGAGGCTGTCATCTCCCCATTGTATATCCAAGGCACTTTTATCAAATATTAATTGACTGTATATGTTTGGGTTAATGTTTGGATTTTCTATTCTGTTTCACTGGTCTGTGGGTCTGTTTTTGTGCCAATACCAAATTGTCTTGATAACTGTGGCTTTGTAGTAGAGCTTGAAGTCAGGGAGCGTAATTCCCCCTGTTTCATTCCTCCTTCTCAGGATTGATTTGGCTATTCGGGGTCTTTTGTGGTTCCATATGAATTTTAGAATTATTTGTTCAAGTTCATTGAAGAAAGCTGTTGGTAGTTTGATAGGGATTGCATTGAATCTGTAGATTGCTTTAGGTAGTATAGCCATTTTGACAATATTTATTCTTCCTAGCCAAGAGCATGGGATGCATTTCCATTCCAATAATATTTTATACTGAAAATTTTTTGGTTTATACAGATGAGAGAACCAACTGTTTAATTTTGTTTAAGTGAATTTATTCTTTTTCTTGAGTAAAAACACCTTTATGTGTTCATGCATAAATTTCCACTGAATTGGGAAAAGATGGAGGTACACCATTAAATTACAAATCATGGTTCTCCTCCTCACATTTAACTTTTCCTCTTGAAAAAAATCTAAATGAAAAGAAATAGAAAGGTTAAATTCTTCAGTACAAAAGAAATAAACCATAGCAGGGAGTTGACCTGTACATTTTGAGAGAGATGCTAAGAGAAAACAATGCATTTCCTTAAAGATGGAGTGTTTTAATTACTTTTATCCATGAGCTTTTTTGTTTCTCCCTTGGTATCTACAAATTTACCACTGTCTTTGAACTCCACATGATGGAAGAGACATACAAAGAGTCATTTTTCTGTTATTGCAGAGACCTGGAAATTTCTCAGAGCACCCAGGTCCTCTCCCAACCTATTTCAGAGACTTAAGCCTAGGGTCAAATCGGAGCATGATTTTCTAAACTGAAGATTCCTAAATACTTTTGATTGAATGTCACTAATTTCTTCAGGAGTTCTCATTTTAACTTCCATTTAAAGCCAAACATAGATTGGATAGGACTAAAGATGGCAGCATGAGAGGTGAGACACAGGCTTCCTCCTAAAACTGCATATAATACGAAAATATAATTAATACAACTAATTCTGAAAGAGAAACAGGAAAGAGGACTGTGCCAGACTGCATACACCTGGAGAAAAGAGCAGACCTCACAGAACAGGGTAACGTACCAAAGCTGTGGCCCAGTGGGACCCAAGCCCTTCCCCCACCCCAGCTCACTGGTGGGAGGAAGAGAAACCGAGCAGGGAGGGATTGGAGGCCTGGGACTGCTGAATACCTAACTCTGGAGATCTGCTCTGGGAGCACAAACCTACAATTCATGGTTCTTGCATGAAACTCTCATGATTACGGGGTTGGAAAGCTAAGACAGGCAGAATCCCTAGAGACACTGAGATTCCAGCTGCTTGTGGAAAGCAGGGATCTGTATCCGGCTGCTCTGGGACCAAAGAAAGGTAGGCAGTCTGAGAGACTTCCTAACAAGGAAGCCCTTAGCAAGAGGGCTGCTAAAGGGGCAAGGACTGCACAGAGCTTACTGCTCAGGAAAGAGGACAGGTAGACAAAATTGTCCAGGTGCACTCTGCCCAGCAGGTTGGGAGCTTTGCTATATAGTCCCATATTCAAGGAGGAAAAAGAAATCTTCCTCCTTGACGATCTTCAGGTGCTCCAGCTTCCTGGCTTGCTACACAGCTCCAAGGACCCCCTCCATGATATGCAGCCTACTTCGCCTTTCTTTTGGCCAGTCCCACCTGGCTCACAAACCGGCAAACTCTACCCTGGCGTTAGCCCAGCCAGAGGGAAGATCTGTCTACAGCAATTAGAAACGCAAAGCTTAGAGACTTATACCTATGTGCTCAGCCCACTGGTTAAGGCAGTGGAGACAGGCATAGCAGCCAGATAGCAGGAAACAGCTCTTTCCTCCCCCAAGGTACCAATACCACTCCCCTGCGACCCCTGACATTGCTTCAGGGGCTGAGCAGCTCCAGGGAGTAGAGCTTCTGGGCACTAGAGGATGCCATATACAAATATGAACCTCAAAGGAATCTGGTTCAGAGTAAAATTATTAATACCACTCCCAAGAAAGATTTAAATGGCATCAACCTCATGACTCTTCCTGAAAGGGAGTTCAAAATAAAAATCATTAACCTGCCCATGGAGGTACAGAAAGATATTCAAGAACTCAGGAATGAATTCCAGTTGGAGATCTAATCGTTGAAGAGCACAATGGGCGGTATTAAAAGCAGATTTGATACAGTGGAGGAGATGATAAATGAAATAGAAACTAAAGAAGAGGAATACAAAGAAGCTGAGGCACAGAGATAAAAAAGGATCTCTCTAAAATGAAAAAATATTGAGAGAACGGTGTGACCAATCCAAACGAATAATATTCGCATTATAGGGGTACCAGAAGAAGAAGAGAGAAAAAGGGATAGAAAGTGTCTTTGAGGAGGTAATTGCTGAAAACTTCCCCAATCTGGGGAAGGAGATAGTCTCTCAGGCCATGGAGATGCACAGATCTCCCAACACAAGGGACCCAAGGAAGACAATACCAAGAAATCTAATAATTAAAATGGCAAAGATCAAAGATAAGGACAGACTATTAAAAGCAGCCAGGGAGAGAAATAAGATCACATACAAAGGAAAGCCCATCAGGCTATCATCACACTTCTCAACAGAAACCTTACAGGCCAGAAGGGCATGATATATTTAATGCAATGAAGCAGAAGGGCCTTGAACCAAGAATACTTTATCTGGCAAGATTATCATTTAAATTTGAAGGAGGGATTAAACAATTTCCAGATAAGCAAAAGCTGAGAGAATTTACCTCCCACAAACCATCTCTACAGTGTATTTTGGAGGGACTGCTATAGATGGAAGTGTTCCTAAGGTTTAATAGCTGTCACCAGAGGTAATAAAACCACAGTAAAGAAAGTAGAACAGCTAATTACTAAGCAAATGCAAAAATTAAAGTAACTATCTCCAAAGTCAATCAAGGCATAGACAAAGCCTACAGAATATGATACCTAATATATAAAGAATGGAGGAGGAATAAAAAGAAGGAAGAAAAAAAAAGAACCTTTAGATTGTGTTTGTAATAGCATATTAAGTGAGTTAAGTTAGACTCTTAGATAGTAAGGAAGTTAACCTTGAACCTTTGGTAACCACGAATCTAAAGCCTGCAATGCCAATAAGTACATACCTATCCATAATCACGCTAAATTTAAATAGACTGAATGCACCAATCAAAAGACATAGAGTCATAGAATGAATAAAAAAACAAGACCCATCTGTATGCTGCCTACAAGAGACTCACTTTAAACCCAAAGACATACACAGACTAAAAGTGAAGGGATGGGAAAAGATATTTCATGCAACTAATAGGGAGAAAAAAGCAGGAGTTGTATCAGACAAAATAGACTTCAAAACAAAGAAAGTCACAAGAGACAAAGAAGGACACTAGATAATGATAAAAGGGTCAATTCAACAAGAAGATATAACCATTATAAATATTTATGCGCCCAACACAGGAGCACCTACATACGTGAAACAAATACTAACAGAATTAAAAGGAGAAATAGAATGCAATGCATTCACTCTAGGAGACTTCAACACTACACTCACTCTGAAGGACAGATCAACCAGACAGAAAATAAGTAAGGAGTTAGAGGCAGTGAACAACACAATAGAACAGATGGGCCTAACAGATATCTACAGAACTCTACACCCAAAAGCAGCAGAATACACATTCTTCTGAAGTGCACATGGAACATTTTCAAGAATAGATCATACACTAGGCCACAAAAAGAGCCTCAGTAAAGTCAAAAAGATTGAAATTGTACCAACCAGTTTCTCAGACCACAAAGGTATGAAACCAGAAATAAATTACGCAAAGAAAATGAAAAATCCCACAAACACATGGAGGCTTCACAACATGCTCCTAAAAAAACCAATGGATCAATGACCAAATAAAAACAGAGATCAAGCAATATATGGAGACAAGTGACAACAATAATTCAACATCACAAAATCTGTGGGATGCAGCGAAGGCTGTGTTAAGAGGAAAGTATATTGCAATACAGGCCTACCTCAGGAAAGAAGAACAATCCCATATGAGCAGTCTAAACTCACAATTAATGAAACTAGAAAAAGAAGAATAAATGAGGCCCAAAGTCAGTAGAAGGAGGGACATAAAAAAGATTAGAGCAGAAATAAATAAAATCAAGAAGAATAAAACAATAGAAAGAATCAATGAGAGCAGGAGCTGGTTCTTCGAGAAAATAACCAAAATAGATAAACCTCTAGCCAGACTTATCAAGAAAAAAAGAGTCTACTCACATAAACAGAATCAGAAATGAGAAAAGAAAAATCACTATAGATACCACAGAAATACAAAGAATTATGAGAAAATACTATGAAAAATTATATTGTAACAAACTGGATAACCTAGAAGAAATGGGAAACTTTCTAGAAAAATACAACCTCCCAAGACTGACCCAGAAAGAAACAGAAAATATGCACAGACCAGTTACCAGCAACGAAATTGAACTGGTGATCAAAAACCTACTTAAGAACAAAATGCCTGGACCAGATAGCTTCACTGCTGAATTTTATCAAACATTTAGTGAAGAGCTAATACCCATCCTCCATAAAGTTTTCCAAAGAGTTGAAGAAGAGGGAATACTTCCAAACTCATTCTATGAGGCCTGCATCACTCTAATACCAAAACCAGGCAAAGACCTCACCAAAAAAGAAAACTACAGACCAATATCCCTGATGAATGTAGATGCAAAAATACTCAACAAAATATTAGCAAACCGAATTAAAAAATATATCAAGAGGATCATACACCATGATCAAGTGGGATTTATTCCAGGGATGCAAGGATGGAACAACGTTCGAAAATCCATCAACATCATCCAACACATCAACAAAAAAAAGGACAAAAACGACATCATCATCTCCATAGATGCTGAAAAAGCATTTGACAAAATTCAACATCCATTCATGATAAAAACTCTCAACAAAATGGGTATAGAGGGGAAGTACCTCAACATAATAAAGGCCATATATGACAAACCCATAGCCAACATTATACTTAACAGCAAGAAGCTGAAAGCTTTTCATTTAAGATCAGGAACAAGACAAGGATGCCCACTCTCGCCACTTTTATTCAACACAGTACTGGAGGTCCTAGCCAAGGCGATCAGATCAGACAACACAAAGAAATAAAAGGCATCCAGATTGGCAAGAAAGAAGTTAAACTGTCCCTGTTTGCAGATGACATGATATTGTACATAAAAAACCCTAAAGAATTCACTCCAAACCTACTAGATCTAATATCTGAATTCAGCAAAGTTGTGGGATACAAAATTAATACACAGAAATCTGTGGCATTCCTATACACTAACAATGAACTAGCAGAAAGAGAAATCAGGAAAACAATTCCATTCACAGTTGCATCAAGAAGAATAAAATACCTAGGAATAAACCTAACCAAGGAAGTGAAAGACCTATGCTCTGAAAACTACAGGACACTCATGAGAGAAATTAAAGGAGATACCAATAAATGGAAACACATCCCATGGTCATGGATAGGAAGAATTAATATTGTCAAAATGGCCATCCTGCCTAAAGCAATCTACAGATTCAATGCAATTCCTGTCAAAATACCAACAGCATTCTTCAATGAACTAGAGAAAATCATTCTAAAATTCATATGGAACCACAAAAGACCCCAAATAGCCAAAGCAATCCTGAGACGGAAGAATAAAGCAGGGGGATTATGCTCCCCTACTTCAAGCTCTACTACAAAGCCACAGTAATCGAGACAATTTGGTACTGGCACAAGAGCAGACCCATAGACCAATGGAACAGACTAGAGAGCCCTGATATAAACCCAAACATATATGGTCAATTAATATATGTTAAGGAGCCATGGACATACAATGGGGAAATGACAGCCTCTTCAACAGCTGGTATTGGCAAAACTGGACAGCTACATGCAAGAGAATGAAACTGGATTATTGTTTAACCCCATACACAAAAGTAAACTCGAAATGGATCAAAGACCTGAATGTAAGTCATGAAACCATAAAACTCTTAGAAGACAACATAGGCAGAAATCTCCTGAATATAATAAGATAAGCATGAGCAACTTCTTCTTGAACGCATCTCCTCGAGCAAGGGAAACAAAAGCAAAAATGAACTCATGGGACTACATCAAACTAAAAAGTTTCTGTACAGCAAAGGACACCATCAACAGAACAAAAAGGCATCCTACAGTATGGGAGAATATATTGGTAAATGACATATTCGACAAGGGGTTAACATCCAAAATATATAAAGAAATTACACACCTCACCACCCAAAAAGCAAATAACCCGATTAAAAAATGGGCAGAGGATATGAAGAGGCAGTTCTCCAAAGACGAAATTCAGATGGCCAATAGACACATGAAAAGATGCTCCTTCGCATCACTAATCATCAGAGAAATGCAAATTAAAACCACAATGTCATATCACCTCACACCAGTAAGGATGGCCAGCATCGAAAAGACTAAGAACAACAAATGCTGGCAAGGATGCAGAGAGAGGGGAACCCTCCTACACTGCTAGTGGGAATGTAAGCTAGTTCAGCCATTGTGGAAAGCAATATGAAGGTTCCTCAAAAAATTCAAAATAGAAATATCATTTGACCCGGGAATCCCACTCTTTGGAATTTACCCAAAGAACACAACTTCTCAGATTCAAAAAGATATATGCACCCCTATGTTTATTGCAGCACTTTTTACAGTAGCCAAGAAAGGGAAGCAACCTAAGTGTCCATCAGTAGATGAATGGATAAAGAAGAGGTGGTACATATACAGAATGGAATACTATTCAGCGATAAGAAAGAAACAAATCCTACCATTTGAAACAACATGAATGGAGTTGGAGGATATTATGCTCAGTGAAATAAGCCAGGCAGAGAAAGACAAGTGCCAAATGATTTCCCTCATTTGTGGAGTATAACAATGAAGCAAAACTGAAGGAAAAAAATAGCAGCAGACTCAGAGACTCCAAGAAGGAACTAGTGGTTACCAAAGGGGAGGGGTGTGGGAGGATGGGTGGGGAGGGTGGGAGCAGGGGACTGAGGGGTATTATGTTTAGTACACATGGTGTGGGGGGTCACCGGGAAAACAGTGTAGCACAGAGAAGGCAAATAGTGAATCTGTGGCATCTTACTACACTGATGGACAGTGACTGCATTGGGGTATGGGTGGGGACTTGATAATATGGGTAAATGTAGTGATCACATTGTTTTTTCATGTGAAACCTTCATAAGAGTGTATATCAATAATACCTTAATAAAATTTTTTTTAATTAAATTAAAAAAAATTTTAAAGCCAAACACAAAGGGAAAAAGTTCACCTTTGTGTGTGTGATTCTGTGTGTGCATGATGCATGGAAGCATGTGTGCATGCTAATATCCAAAATGCTGGAACAGGCAGGTAAACTTTGAAATTATCAGTTTACTCCAGGGCATCTCACTTTCATTATATTTTGTGGTTGCCTCTGGCCTCAAGGTGTGCCTCATAGAAGGGGAACGACTGTGTTCCCAAGAAACTAGATGAGAACGGCTTCCTGTATGTATACCGATTCCAGTTTTCCTTGGTTCTCTTTGTAAAATCAGAGCTATGTTTCCTTAAAGAGAATGACTTGATCATCAATGACAGATTTCAGTGAAATCTTTGCAAAATCCTGGCCTTTGAGATCACACATACCTGGAGTATATGAATTTTATGATGTCGGCCATATCTTGCAGCCTGTCTGAGCCCCTCGTTCTTCATCTGTACTTGAGGATAATGAGCAGAGTGCTAATAGCCGCTCCTGTTTTTTATATGGAAAGGCTCAGAGCTGCAGTCTGATTGTGAGGAGAGGGTATTAGGAGCTTTTTTGAAATGGTATTTCCATAATAAGCTCTCTGTTTATACTTAAACCGTAGGTGTATTTGGACTGGCGAGCGGGAAGATCAAGTGGGAAAGGCCAGCAGAAATGGGAAGCATGTTGGGAAGACCCTCTGAGACTCTCCTGATGCCCTTACTTGATTTGGTGACAATTCAAAGAGATGAGGTATGCAGACCAACTGGCATCTGAGGGTAACTGTAGCTATCATTATCGGTCATTATTTTATGGTGCATTACATATTACCGTATTACAAATCAAGAATTCCAAGTGTGAATTTGTATGGGGGTGTATATAATAATTAATTGTTTTGAATAGGGTAAAAATCCGCATCACTCAAAAATCAAAAGGTACACAAGATGCAGAAGGGAATGAAATCTCCCTGTCAGTGACCCCAGAAGCTCCAGTTCTACCAGCGTCGTCTTTGTGCTTCCAGAGATATTTTATGCATGTACGACCTAAAAGATCTGCGTGTTGTTGCTCCTCTTCAATATGCCAATGGTAACATGTACTACAATTTTTGTACATATAAACAATATACCTTGAAGCTCATTTCGTATCAGCACATAGAGTCTCCTCATTCTTGTACAGATGAGCATATAATTTGTTGATCCTCTGTTGATGGACATTGAGGTTGTTTCCAATATTTTGCTACTATAAATAATGCTGCACTGACAAACACTTTTCACGTTAGGGATTAGATACTGACCCACGTACAAGTTTGTCTATATGTTAAATACCCAGAAGTAAGAGTGACTGGTTCAAAGTGCACACATTTGTTAATTGATAGGTATGAGAATGGCTGTTTCACGATGTTCTTGCCCATGCAGAATGTTAACAAACTTTTTGATCATTTGACACCTAATGGGGGAAAAAAAACCAGTATGCCAGTATAGCTTATTTTGTGTATCTCTGATTATGAGAAAGGGTGACCACTTCTCTTATGCGTAAAAGCCATTGGTATTTTCCTTTCTGTGAACTATCATCTCTATGTCTTTTGTCAGTATTTCCGTGGACTCTTGAGCTTTTTTTGTTAACTTGTAAGGACTGTATATCAAGGAAATTTGTATTTTGTTATGTGAGTTGCTGTTACTTTTTTCTCCAGTGTTCTGTCTTTTGACTTTGTTTGTAGTAGGTTTTGTCATAAGAATATTTTGATTTAAGAGCTTCTGAATTATGTGTCTCAGTAAAAAAAAGACTCTCCCACTCCAAGATCATTTTAATATTCTCTGATAAGTTTCTTCTAGTGCTTTTATAATTTTGTTTTTATAAATTTAGATTTCTGATTCACTTTGAATTTATCTTTGGGTATGATGAGAAGTATAGTTTCAACCTCAGGTTTTTTCTAGACAGCCACTAAGTCATCCATTACCATTTATTCTATAATTCATCCTTCCCCTTACCGATTTGAAAGACTCTTTATCATATACGACATTTCCACATGTACCTAGGTTTATTATATAGGATTTAAAAAATAACCTTGTAAATTAATATGGCCAAGCAGGAACATAATATGTATGCACTTTTAAGTCGCTAATTTAAAATTGCAAAGGGAAACAGTGACTACTTACCAAACCAGAAGACCTTGGAATAACAAGTCTTTTTCTATTCATTTAGATGTGTGTACGTGTGTCTTCCTGTGGATGTGAGGCCACCACAGTAGTCTCATTTCTCTTGCCAAATCAGCTGGTTTAGGAATAGGTACGTGATGCAAACTTTGACCAACAAGGTATGAAGGGGAGTCAGCTGAGAGGGCTTCAGGGCAGGTTTTCTTCACCATTAAAAGGGACGAAAGACAAGGACTTCCCTTTTGCATCTAGGTATTTCCATTTCCTGGTGACTCCCAGAACTTTGCAGCCATCTTGGGGCCATGAGGAAGGCAAATGAAGAAAAGAAGCTGAGAATGGGAGAGGGGGAAAAAAGGATTAAAAAAAAAAAAGAAAGAAAGAAAACCTAGCTCCAAAATTAACTAACTCTCCAGCCCTGGAGATATCCTAATGCCAAACTCACTGATAGATGGTTAATCAATGACCTATTGTTCAAGCCCTGCTGAGTTGGGTTTTCCGTTACTCTCCTAACATGCCAGCTTCCCCCAAGATACTGCAAAATCTAGAACTTCCTCTTCTCCTCTGCCAAGTTGAACTGACCCCACCCTCTCTTTGAAGTCACTGAGTGTAGTGCAGGTAGGAAGGGAACTTTATTAAACTAAATAAAATCAAATAAAATTATAAAAACTCAGGGTGCTATTGGTCTCCCGCAGCCCAAATTTGTTAGCATCTCAGACTTCTCAGAGAGAAAGCTGCTTACGTATTTCCTTATAACAGTACTCCCCTGCTTCTGATCTATAACTTTATTACTTTTTCTCATTGCTTTCAAGATTATTTATTTAGAAAAGAGGTTAGAAATCACTCAAGTTCTCATAGAGCTTGCTTTGCAGGGACAGAAAATTACTTCTAAAGATTATAGAAAATGAAAGCAAAAAGAACCCTTTCAGATTCTCTAGAGCACTGGTTTCAACCTTGCCATACATTAAAATCATCTGGAGAATTAAAAACCAAAACTAATGGCTAGGTCCCACCCCCAGAGATTCCGATTTTAATGTTCCAGGATGTGGCCTGAGCATAAAGAGTTTTTGAAGCCTCTCAGGTGTTTACCGTTTTATTTTAATGTCAATCTCTCTCCTCAAGCTTTTTTATTTTGGAAAATTTTTAATTGAGTTCGTAGTAAAATGAGCTGCCTATCCTTCCCCTAGATTCATTCAAGGTTGACATTTGGCCACACTTATGTTGAACAATTCACTTTTATGATTCATCACCATAACGTTTATCCATTTTAATACATTTGTAAGAATAAAAGCGAACCACTGCAAGTAAATTGAAACCCTAGATTTCCCTCCTTTTCCCTTGCCCAAAAAAATTATTTTTAAGAGGTAATACATTCCCATATTTCAAAATGCAAAAAATATAAAAGGGTGTACAGTCAAAGTTTTTTTTGTTTTTCTGCTCTGGCCAAACTGTTCCCATCCCTGGAAAGAAACCACCTTTTTGTTTCAGTGTGTCATTCTGGAGATATTTTATGCTCCCTTGTCTTCACTCTGGAGCTAATTTTGGCCAGACCTCATGTACTTTTCTAACTCAAGATTACCTATTACCATTGTTATCGTCCAAAAGCACCAATTTCTTTAAAAAACAATTTTATGAAAAAATTCCTTGCTGGTGGTTAAAAATTAATCAACTGCAGAAGGGCTAATAAGGACACCAAGACTGCCCCCACCCCACCCCCAGGCCCGTTCCTCTTAGGAGATCACTTTTAACTCTTTCTGGTTGTAGTTTTTCCAGTTCTTAGTCCTGAAATCTCAATCTCTGACTCCTAAATCTTAGCTTTACACTACTAGTTATGGAGTATCGACTGTAGCATTTAATCCCTTGACTTCCTGCTGAAGAAAATGTCACCACCTCCCCTTTCCCCCTTTCCCCCATAGAGGTATATCATTGTTTTCTGTTCCTAGAGTATCTTTTTTAGAATGATACATGATAACTATTTTCTAGCCTGTTTGGAGCTGAGAGTGGTTAGTATGTTGAATGAAAAGCAGTCCCCTTTCAGATGTTTGTAATCTGCGAAATGCTTTGAGGAAAATATCACCTCTTATGTTTAAATGATTTGGGTAAGTGTATTGTTTGTTTGAGTTCTGGTAGTAACAAACCAAATCTTAGTAAGATTCTTTTTTTTTCCTCTAGGGCTTGGCAAATGACCCTCTTGGATTATCATTGAATGTGGATTTATATCACGGGCTTTTGTGTTCTCGCAAATAGGTAGCCCTACAGATCAAAGTCAAAAGAGTTGTTATTATGGTCTTAAACCATATCTTTATTTATTCATTCAACAAACACTGGAAAGAGCCAGGAGCTCATGATCCCAGGATAAGGCAGTTACAGCTGTTTAATGAGTACGGGGTTTTATTTTGGAGTGATGAAAATGTTTTGGAACTAGATAGAGGTGGGGATTGCACAACACTGTGAATATACTAAACACCACTGAATTGTTCTCTTGGAAATTATTCATTTTATGTCACCTGCATTTCTCCCCTCAATAAAAAAAAAAATGGGAGGGTTGCGTGGTGAGACAGAGAAATTCTGTAGCCCTCTTAGACCTGTATGTACATTGTGTCTGTCATATCGAAGTCAACCAGCCTTCCAAATGACAAATCCCCAACTTCCTCTAACCCAGAGTTTTCAAGATAATCTCATCCTAGAGTTTCTTTCAATAGCTGTTAACATTCTTTGGAAACCACTTGGGGAAATGCTTTTAAGGAAATTTATTTGTTGCTATGGGAAGATGTTTATGGTGATTTCATACCCAAAGCACTCACAGAATGGTTTGTGCAGTATAATCTTTTTTTGTGAAAATATGTACGTATATATACCTAAGTATATTTAGGCATAGAAAATACTATGGCAACATATACCAACCGTAGTTACCTAACTTATATTCTAATGTGTATTTGTTCTCTTTTATCTTTACTTTAAATTTTGTCTACCAGCGTACATAGTGTCTTTGCAGTTAGTTATTTTTTTTAAAAGAAAGAACTTTCCATGTATATTTTACTTTTGCCCGGTCCTACCACCAAAACATTCTGGCTTTGTCCCTTTGTTGTTACAATGCAATATCCTTGCCCTGTTATAAACTGGACTCTGTATTCATTAACATAACAGACAGGGCTATGAAATTCCACAGTGTGTATGTACCCAGCTTCAGACTCTGGTTCCTTAGGGAGGCATGGACCCGCCTGTGCTATAGTTTCCCATTTGGTGAAATGGTTCCAGCTCTTTGGTCGCTACAGCTAACAATGCATCAGCAATTGTGTAAACCAAGTAAAACCAAGGGCCCCACGCAGCCCGGGCAGTGCAAGGAGACACATTTAAAGCAGCACAAAAAGGCAACAAAAATTAATTTACCAAGAATTCTTATTTTTTTTCTCCTATCGGGAAACAATTAAAGGGGAACCCATTTAAAACCAGCAGCACTATTTATTAAAGTCTCCCCTCTCTGTTTCCCGCAAGCTCATTTGTAGTCCCTGTATTCTTTTCCTATTGCCACTGTAACTTAGTGGTGTGAAACAGCACTAATTTCTGCTCTTACGGTTCTGGGAACCAGAAGTCCACAGTTATTCTCACCAAAGTTAGCAGGGTTGGTCCTTTGTGGAGGCTCAGATAGGAAATTCTCCGCCTTTGCCTCTTCTGGCTTCTGGAGAGTGGCCGTGTCCCTTGGCTCCTGGAAACCCTCCCACCACCCAACCTCTTGCTTCTGTTATGACATCTCTTACTTCCTTCTTTGACCTGCTGCCTCTCTCCTCTGAGGATTCTTGTGATTATATTGGGTCTACCTGGATAATCCAGGATCATCTCTGAATCTCAAGACCCTTCATTTAAGAACATCTGCAAAATCCCTTTTGCCATGTAAGGTAACCTACCCAAGAGCATTAGGATGCGGATGTCTCTCTTGCCTGGAGCTGTGTTTTCACTTTGGATATGTCCTCCGAACCTGATCCTACCTTTCCCTCGGCATACAGCCCACTATAGCATGGTGATCCCCTTGATCTGGGTGCTTCTCTTATAGAAAATTCCGATGACAATAGCAATTCAAGTTGCCTGGTGCATTACATTCTCCATATGAGATACTGAGCCCTGTATTATTTATTGCTTATGTTATTGGTTAATAATACAAAAACAGAAGTATATTCATTACTTATAAGTCATTTTAATGACTGTGATGATGTCTTTAGTGTCCATTCTGAGGCTGGGGGCACAGATACCGAAACTATAATCTCTGGGTTCAAATCCCAGCTCCCCAATTTACTAGCTGTGTGACCTCCTGTAGCCTTTCAGTGCCTGTTTCCTTAGCTGCTAAAAGGTGATTAAAAATTGAATATGTATATATATATATCTACTCTATCGGGTTATTTTGAGGATTAAATAAGAAAAAGAATGTAATGTGCCAGGGTACATCCACAGCATATTTTAATTCCCTTCTCCATAGAGATCAGATATGGCATGTCAGGCCAATTTTTTTCCTAGAATGCTCACAGCTAGGTCCAAACTGAGATAATAGTCTTTTTTTTCATGTTTACAGATGAACGGACTTAGTGATGACTTACCACAAGGATAAGCAGTCAGTGAAGGATTGCCTAGAGCAAAAATTAAGTATATATACACCTGTAAGTATGTATGTGTCACACGTGTGTATATGGTGTTAAGTTTGGGGGGGAAATTAACCTCAGAAAAGTACAATGAATGGAATGGCAAACACTGTTAAAAGTGTGTAGAGGCAACATTTAAAAAAAATTTAAGTAGTGAAAAGATACCTCCCATAGGAACAGCTTCCCTCTCATGATAATCATACTAGCATGTTGGCAGCCTCCCGTCACACCTTTCTTTGAACGTATGAACATATGTGTACTCTTTGCGTATGTTCTTTGTATACATTCTGCTCTGCCACCTGCATCTTTAAATTTCAACAATAAGTCATGGGCATCTATTTTACAAATCAATTTGTTTTTTTCATTTTCAAGCTAATAGATGCCCTTTTAAATTTTTTTTTTGAAGCAGTTATGGATAACAACAAAGTGTAAAAATAGTGCAGAAAGGTCCCATATGCCCCAATTTCCTCCAATGGTGACATCCCACATAACTTTAGAAGAGGACTTCAGACCCTACTCAGATTTCATCAGTTTTTACATGCACTCATTTTTGTTTTTAATATATCTTTATGTGTAGATGCATGACATTTTACCTCTGTATGCCCTTTTAAAAAATGCATCAATACAGAAATATAAAGGGCAGAATATTCAAACCCCCTGTGATGTTTGGGGTTTGGGGTATCCCCCCCCCCAGGTTATTTTTTCTGTGTATGTACTTTGTTGTGTTTTTTTTTAACCACAACAGGACTCTTCTGAGTTGTACATTATTTTTAAATTGCCTTTTAAAAAAATCGAGGACATCTTTCCATGTCAGAACAAATTTAAATCTCCGCTGTATACATGTTTTTAGGATAAAACACCTGCACTGTAGCTGTTGTCTTCCCACGGAGGTAGTAACCCAATTTATGCCCAGTTTATCTCTTTGGAAAACAGTGATGTGCCCCAACTGTCAAAATTTCAGAACCTGAATCTTGTCATTTCCCAAGCTAGGCCCATGTCCTACCCTGGAACAAAGGAGAGAAACTGCTTCCTCTCAGGGCCTGCAGGCCCCCTTATTCATTGTGCAAATGCCCTAGCCCTGGGTGTTGCTCCCACACCTGCACAGGCCTGAATGACTGCTAACATTTACTAAACATTTTTATGAGACCTCCACGCTAACAACTTCCAGGGAAATCATTCTTCCCCCGCTTCCCTTCCCCCACGCCAGGGCAGCTCATTGCAGAGTGGATGTGAACAGTTCCACTCCTGCTTTCATGCATTTGGCATAAACATTTCTTGCAGCTCATAAACACCTTGGCCATTTTACCAGTGTCATGAAAGATGTTTATGACCCAAATATGAAAAGTTGGTGAGAATTAATGCTTAGGCACACAGGCTGTGTTATTCTTGGAAAGAAATGTCTTCTAAAGAAGATCCCCAAGCAGGCAGACCTGGATGTGAAAATACACATGTGTTTGCATACGTCTGTTTAAAATGCTAAAGATCTGGTCTATGATTCAAACTCTTTACTGCTTGTCAGTAACAGGGCAGCTGTGCGGGGTTTCTAGTGGTTATCAGCTTCCTGTTTGGGTGTTTTTATAGCATTATTATGTTGCAAAGTGAATGAGGCAAAATAAAATAGGAAAAGAGACGTTGGACCAGGAGGTTAATAAAAATCCATTTTGTCACTCGACAGCCTCCCCCAGTGCAGCTTCCTTTTCCAGGGCCCTCCGAGTTTCTTTGTATTGACAGATGCCATTTGCTCATTTACGACGTGATAATAAAAACCTTCAGCCTTACTCAGTGTTATTCCTTTCCTCCCCTGACAGGAGGGGACCAAATGGCTTAGGGTCGCCTCAGCAGGCATTTTTTCATTAAAGATGATAACCTTACAATGAACAACATTCAAAAGACATGTCAGAAAAAAAATGGCAGAATTCGGTCAGGAGAAGAAAGATCTAGGGAAACACCCTAAGCTGTCAGATGGACCCAGAAATAATTGTGTTTGTAAAATGACTCAGATATCACGCAATTAAAGGGTAGCTAACAAACACAGATGAACGCTAAACAAATAAGCATGAACTGGTGTAACAAAATACAAAAGCACTTACTGCTGATTATAAACACAAGGCTCTGCACATTTTTGCAATTGTGCTATTTGTATAAAAGATATTTAAGCAATGGTTGCTTAACTCATATCCACTTGTAATCCATCTTATAATGTCTTACACAAAAACTTTTTAATTTTCTATCATGAATTTGTGCCTGACATTAGACACTGAAAAGAATTTAAAACGCAGTTCAAAGGTTTCCGAGTTTTTTATTCTAAAAAAATTACATTTTATAAATTTTCATTGCTATCAGTCATTTTCAAACTTAATTTTTAGCCACCAGAGCTAAATATAGCTTTTTACTTAAAACATATTATTATTAGTGCTTCTTAGTCACTGGTTCAAAGTAGAAATTAATTAATCTACTAGTTTCAAACTACACCATAGAAGACAGCTGTGGCTCAAACTGTTCCATGCCTGTGTCATAAACCATAAATGGCAATTGTTGGTAGATGACAGAGATCTCTAAAAGAACATAGATTTCTCTCCTGTGTTTTAGATTTCTCTTCCTGTGTGACCCTCTAGACTCCAGACAGAAAGACTTTATAGACTACCAATCCTTGTGTGTCCATCCTGAAATGTTCTATCTACAAATATACCTGTATGTTACATACAAGGCATGCTCTTGGTTGAAAAGCACAAATGTGATCTAACATACTGTATACATATTCTGTCCATTTGAGGGTTTTTTTTAAACTGAATCATAAATATGGATATTTTAGTAATATAGATCAACATCAGTCTTTTAAAAAAATATGTTGATTTCCATTGTTTGATGATGATGATAAAATAGCAAGTTTTGAGCATGTTGTTGTGTGCCCAGCCTCGTTGTAAACACTGGCTGAGTTCAGGACCCAGTCAGTCATCACCATCCACCTGTACGTATTCTGATTCTCCTTGTCCTACAGATGGGAAATAGAGCAACTACACTGAAAAGTGGATGAGAAGTAAATCATGATGGGTCTATGAATGGAAGGTTGTTTCCCATTTTTTCTATCACAACTCAGTGGTGAGGGTCCTTGCACATCTAGTTTTACACACGCTGTTATTATTTCTGCAGCCTTAAATTCTAGGTCTAGAGTCGGCACCTAAGGCCAGGTGCTTTTTTCATATTGAAAAGTTGAATTTTTCGTATTGAAAATACTGCCCAATTATATAGGCTTAATATTTATTCTTCCTGTTTTGGACTGGCTATTTTTAGCTAAAGTCATTACCTCTTTAGATTGGCGATGGGTAGGTAGATGGATGGATGGACGGTCAGGAGGAACCCATTTTCTAAGAGTCTTTGAATTAACAGCATTTCATGCTGGTTCTTACCACCACTACCACCACCACCAAATGTAGGATCTGGCCGAAAGGATTGGGATAGTTCTCCCCACGTTATGGGGAAGCTATCTGCAGGGTACGAACCTCAGCTCTTGCTCATTTCATCCCACTTTGTTAGCAACCAGAAGCTTCTGAAATTCAGGTCTTTTGTTTTCTTTGTTCTTTGTCATAAATTCACTCTAAGAGGCAATCCATGCCATATGGTGAACCCAGCAGTAGCACATATGTAGATTTCTCTAAATGGAACAAGGAGAGACTCCATCAGTTTTAAGCCAGAGATCCCAGAAAAAAACACTGGGTCATCAGCGGTCCTGGTTCCCCTCCCATTTTGCAGTGAGCATACCACTTCACTTCAAAAAAGCAGAAACACACCATTTCACTTCAAAAACGTAGATCGATCTTAAACGCAACAGGACCTTCAAAATCACAGTTCACTGCTCATAAAATCTGATAGTGAATAAGAAGGCTCTGAGTGTCTGCACACCTTCATCCTCAGTGAGACAGAAAGTCAGCAGTTCCTGATGACTTGTGGGCAGCCCTGTCATCTGTGAATGGGAAGATCAAAGGCTCAACTCCAGGACGGGAAATGGGGAGAATTAGTGTCCCTCTAGGAACCTCTCACCCTATGGTAAGCCTGGTAGTTCTTATGAGCATGAGCTATTTGGCTCTTAATTTGGGGTTCATTAAGGGCATATCCACACTTGAATAAGGAGAGTGGAAGTTTGCAGTTTCTTTTGAAGTCCAGCTGTTAAAATGAATCATGATTCAGAACTATTTGTAAAAACCCATAGCTCAGTGCCTGGCATACCAGAAGCCCTTGGTAACTTTGGCCACTGTTTTTTGTTATTAACATAACTTGAGGCCAAAATTATCTGCATGGTTCTGATAAAGTGATCTTATTCTGCTTTTATGGAGCACCTTAGAAGTTTCTAGAATGGAGTCTGACATACAGGATTTTTGTTGTGTGAATGATTCAAACACTCTTGGATGGTAAGCCTTGGAGCCGGTTCATTACTCCCATGTGAGGCTGGCTGAGGCTCAGAGAGCTGACATTATGCCTGTGGTGGGATTTGAACTCAGGTCTTTAGACACTCACCCTGTCTTCCTCTTTTTCTCCACTCCTAAATCTACACGGCACAGCAACTGAATAGCTGAGGTTTCTGTACCCTTTTGAGTGCAGTCAGTGAGTGGAAGAGATTGTTCTGCACATGTCAGCAGTAGCCAAACTCAGCCTGGGTGGAAACCCACAGATTTTAGAGCCCCGCAGACTTGGGGTCAGTACCCAACTCTGGCACTACAGCTGTGTGATCCTGGGCAAATGACTTTACCTGTCTGAGCCTGAGGCCCCTCATATGCAAAGTGAAGATAATGGTATGTCCATTCAGGATCCTTGCAGGACTAAATAAAATAATGTCTAAAGAAACTATATCCTGTTGGATGCGGAGACACAACTCTCTATATAGACCACCAGGCTCCCAACAATGTGCACATTCTAAGCCCCAGAATTGTAGCCATGCTGTGTGACATGACAAAAGAGGGTTAAGGCAGCTGATGGAATTAAGGTTGCTGCTCATCTGACCTTGAGATGGGGAGGTCATCCTGGATTATTCCAGTGGGCGCAGTGCAACCACAAGCGTTTATTTTGTTTGGTATATACCAGGGGCCAACAAATTATTTCCATAAAGAGCCGAATAGTAAACATTTTAGGCTTTGTGTGACAAGGGATAATATCCTCAATGCCTCAAACAAACACTCTTGCTAAATGACTGAAGAGCCTTTTTTGAAACATCACATTTTTAAATGTAAGTCTTAGCCAATAGGCTGGATCCAGACCAACAAGGGCCTGATCTGGCCAGTAGGCTCCCATTTGCTGACTCGTGGCATATGCATATGTGCATGTAGGTATTTCTTTTCAAAAAGAGGCTAATGCTATATCGATGTAGATTTTTGTCCATTTTTAAAACTTACCCTTTATTATGAGCATTCCTAAAGATAAGTTAATGACTTCATTTTGATGATTTAATATTTTCATAATAGAAAATAAGAAATGGACAATGTTCTTTTTTTTTAAATCACTGTTAATAATGTCATACGAAACACCTTTGAACACCAATTTTGCCCATATCTCTGATTATTTCTGAGGATTATTTCCCAGAATTAGAATCACTGCTACTTTATCCTTTTAGACCAAAGCCTTTGAAGAGTTTAGTGGAATAAGATGTGATTTTGGCAAGGAGAACAAACCCTTAATACGGAAGCAGTGTGGAGGGAAAGGACCAGACAGCATGACTGGCTTGTCAGACAGCACCAGGGTCATGTCTGGTCCTGCCCCTCATGAGCTGCGTGTCCTGGTACCTGCTATTTAACCTCCGGGCCTCCGGGCTTCAGTTTCCTGGTCTGTAAAATGGGCATAAAAATAGAAGCCACCCTCCTGACTAAATGAGATCACACACACACCTGGCCAGTAGTAAGCACCCAGTACATAATGGCTTTGATCGGTTCCACTGTCATAACAACGCCTTTAACAAGTGCCTGAGAGGACTTTAAATCTACAGTGTGCTTGACTGATTCTTAGCACCCTGGTTTTCACCCTAAATTTTTTTTAAAAGCCAGCTATACCCTTGCTACTAATTCCTAGGGATCCTCTGTGTTGACAGGCACATTATTCTCTGGGTTTGCCCATGCATTAAGTTCTAATCCAGTACCCTTGGAAATCTGGACACGTTACCTAACAAGTTGGGAACCCATGCCTCAGTTTCCCCATCTAGTAAATGGAAGATGATCATGCCCCTACTACCTGACTCAGGATAAAATGAAATAATTCGTTTGCAGCTCAACTAAAGAAAAAAGTTGTGCTTCTAGCACAGGAAGTACAGATCCATTAGCACCACACAGATTGTGGAATTCAAAATGTTTCCATTTAGAAAGAGAACACAGTACATCTACCATGTATTTATAGCAGCCATCAAACACCTTGACATTTCTGCAGCAAAAGAAGGTACAAATATTAACACAATTAGTTTTACATCAGTCCAGGTCACGTTTTGCCACCCAAATGAGTTATCAGGTGAATTTGGCTACCTAATAAGTTTAAATAATGTTTAGTTTACTGAGCTTTTTCTCTGTTACACTCTTCTAAGTGCATTGCACATGGCCTCGGCTCCAGTTTGTGCAATAAGCTTATGAGATACATATTATAATGCCCATTTTACAGATAGGTTAACCGAAGCCCAGAGAAGGTGAGTAACTTACCCAGGGCCACAGAGCTGGCAAATAGCTAAGCAGGATCCAAATGCAGGGGGTCTAAGCCTGAGCAGTTACTAACCTATGCTTCATTGGTAGATTTTAATGGGGTTTGTGACCAAGGATACGAGAAAAAAAACCAATTTATTTTCAGTGTCTTCTAACTAGAATCTAGCATTTCTTAATTATGAATGTAGGCAGCAAGCCACAGCAGCATGAACAAGACCTGTGACTGTCACCAAGAGGAATCACATCTTCCCATTACAGCGGGAGTGCACATTTTGGGCTGTCACTTAACTTGTCACTGCTTTGAGGTTATAGAAATTCTTAGACCTGCCACGAGATGTTACCACTATATGAATTAATAAAGAAGTCCAGGCGTTATTATGCCACAAATTTTTTTAATATTTTGATAATTGCATTTCAACATAACTGATTTCCTTTGTGTCTTCATGTATGCATTTAAAAACATACCTCTGAGAAGGGGTCCTTGTGTTTCACCAGACTTTCAAAGGAATCTGGGGCCCAGAACTGGTTGAACGTGCCTGGCCCAGAGCTGGGCTCTTACCTCCACACCCTGTGGGGTTAACATGCATGTGCCTTGAAAAAAACGAGGAAAAGGGAACATAAAGTCATTGGGTCTCTCCGGGTGGTGGTATCATGGCTGACTTCCTTACTATTTATGCATGTTTGTGTTTCTGAAATCGTGTACAATGAACATGAACGCAGCTACTTGTTCAAACAGAGTGCATTTCCTTTAGGCTCACAAGACATCTCTATCAGATACCAGGTACCACTCCAGGCACTGATAAAGTAAGCCCAGACTAAAGCTGTTACTGAGGTGGGACGCTAGTGATTCAGCGACAGCCAGCTGATCACATGTCTCCAGCTTTACCTTTGAAAGAACAAAAGGCCCATTCCTGCCTACCAGATGGCCGGTGACTGAGTGGAGTGCCATGGGATATGCCCACACCATGAAAGAGGGTCCTATTTGTGCCCTGACTCGCCCTGCCATTTCACGGAAGCAACTATGGCTGAAGCAAAGATGGCTTAAGATAACGCCTTCCTCTTGACACCATCCTGTGAATTAGCATGGCCTTTCCGGTGTCTTTCTTCATCTCACACTTGTGAGTTTTAACCGCTTTTCAGTTCTCTGTTGGCAGTTATTGTGGTCATGGCATAATCAAACAGGACGCTGAGCACCAGTGAGCATGGGTGGGTGGGAGTCACCTGCCCCTGGTGGTGGTCATACAAAGAACTCGGTGGGCAGGAAGACAGTGCGGAATAAGGAGCAAGGGAATGTGGGATTGCATAAGCAGGTTGGTGACCTAGCCTACCCGGCTCCAAGGAGAATACGAATTTGGGATTTCTACATCTGGCCAGCTAGGACTTCCTGACTCTCATGGAATGAAGGTGGAGCATGATGATGGTGTCTCCGAGGTCAGCATCACTGTCATGAGGGTGACAACCAAAACCAGCCCCGATCTGCTGCCCGCACAGCCTCTGCTTGCTAACTCCCACCTGCCCCCCAGGGTCCAAGCCTGTCCTCTTCATACCTAAGGCACCCTGAAAACACATACTCATAGCCTTATACTGCACCACAATTAACTGCCTTAGTACCTCTCTGTCTGGCTTCCCCACTAAGCTGTCCGCTCCTTGAGGGCACAGGCTACCTTTAGGGGAGAGAGTTTATTACTGTGGATATGAGCATGGGTTGGAATCCTGCCTCAGCCACTTCCTGGTTGTGCGATTGGGGACGTCACATCTTTCTAAGCCTCTGTCTTCTCATCTGTAAAATGGGTAGTCAGTGATTTCACTAAAACGTATTGAAAGCTAATTATGTGCCAGGAACTCTTCTAGATGCTGGGGACTTAGAACCTGACAAAAACTGCTGTCTCACTAAAGCATGCATTCTAGTTGGAAGAGGGGTGAGAGGAAGTGACAGGTAATAAACAAGCAAATAAATACAATAATAATAGCGTACACCTCATTGATTGATTACTTGAGATAATGTATTTGAAGTTGCTTACACAAGGCCTGGCTCTTAATGAATGCCAACAAAAGACAGTATTGATTATTTTCTCTAGGAAATCATTCCTGACCCCGACTATAACCAGCACCCCAGCCCCACCCACCAGGCCTGGCTACAGGCCGACTTTCTTCTCTCTAATAACACTTCAACTGCCCAACCTGACCATGACATTCATCATATTGGACAAAAGTATCATCTTACATGCATAGGGGCCCCACAGTGACCTCACCTACTTGAAACATGAACAACAGATTTTTGTTCATATTTTTATCATAAGCATCTCATAGTATCTGGCCCGTGGTTGGTACTAAATCAACGCTTGTTAGATCAATCAGAGATGAAACCTAAAAAAAAAACCAAGGTTTCCAATGACATTTTTAAAAACTGTCTCAAGCTTATGTTGAAAGAGTCCTATAGCAGCCAGCCTCCAGATGGCCTTTGATGATCCTCATGTCCTCATGTTGATGTCCTTGGGTAACCAGTAGAAAATTGAGGAAATGACCATGTGAATTCCAAGTTAAGGTCATAGAAGACATTATAGCTTCTGCACTACCCTCTCTTGGACCCCCTGGCTCAAGGGAAAGCCAGATGCCAGGCCATGAGGACACACAGGCAGCTCTGTGGAGATGTCCACATAGTGAGGAACTAAGGCCTTCTGCCAACACCCAGGAGCAAGTTTCCAACCATATGAGGCTGTCATCTTGGAAATACATCTCTCCGCTCCAGTCAAGCCTTCAGATGATGCAACCCTGGCCCACAACTTGTCTGCACCTTCACCCAGCTAAGCCACTCCTGAATTCATAAGGAAGCCACAAAATTTTTAAAAGAAATGTATTGGCAGAAACATAGCCAGCTTGGACCAAAATGAGCAGAGACAGTACAAAGTGAAGAGGCCTTTGAGCCCTTAAACAGGAAGCAAGCTACGAAACTACTCAGCGGCCAACAGGAACTCCCTTTCATGGGAAAAGAAGAATGGCGCAGAGAATAGATCCATGAATCCAGAGGGTGGATCCAAGAGATGTAATCATTCAGCCTAGGTCACTGAGCTAAGAGGAGAGAGTCAGGTTTCAAAGTGAAGCCAACTGACTTTAGTGTCTGTACTCCTCCTTCTACATGATGCCATATCTCTAGCGGATGATAGATGGATGGACGGATAGATAGATAAATAGTATAATTTGGCTCTGCATTAACATTTTTAAATTCTAAGTGGTGATCATTTAAGTACACATGGGGTCAGAATTCCAGACACCCAGACCTGGTGTGGGTTGATCTGATACTGGCTCGTTTCCATGACAGTTCACTCAGAGAATGGTGCACACTCTGATTTTGAGCCTTTTCACTGAACACAAATAAAAATGTTAAGGAAGGTGTTACAGAAAGGAAGGACCATAACCTTACTACACCAGGGGCAAAGGTTTGTACCTCATCTTATCTTTACTATCCTGGAGTGTGTCGACCTCCTCAGCCTTCATTTGGTGCATCATTCTTATTTTCTTTGTTTTTTTTCCCCTTATACAGGTAGTTATAATCTACATGATCAATTGTAGGAAAATCAGAATTGACCCAGAAGCAAAAAGAAAACAAAGATAGCTCATAATCATATGACCAAGAACTAGCCCTGGGGAGCACTGTAGGAAATTTTACTTTGTTTTGTTTGTTTTTTTAATGTGCCTTATATTTGCATGATTTGCTGCTAAGGAGCCAGTCTCATTGCACCTAAACATTTTATTGAAAAGGCTTCAGTTTTTTGTTTTTTTTTCCAGAGAAAAAATTTAAACATTTAATTTCTTCTTTCTTCCAAAAATCATGGACTCAGATAAATACACTACAGTGTTTTTCACCCCTGGGTGGGTTCCAAAAAGGATTAAATGGAAATATCTCCTGTAAAATTTTCACAGACTTTTGTTACCAGAAGTCTTGTCTGACACTGTCTCTATGCAATATAAGCATAACTAATTAAAAAATAAATTTATTTACTCAGCCATTTGTTTGGATTACATGACAAATCGTTGACTGATCATTTTCCCCTGAATTGACTTAGATGGTTGGTATTGGATTCTTTTTTCCCTACCGAATTGACAACTTGTTTTGAAACTGTGTGGACAGTCTGACTAACCACTCCCTCTCATGGGGAAAACTCAGATTATGACGGATCTTTCCAGACAACCTAGGAGTGTATGTATGTTTATGCTGGCTACTCTGCCTTCTAAAGAAAGATATTTGGAACTGATATTGGTACTTTAAATGTTTGCTCTGAATTCACTGTAACCATTACATTTTTTTAAATTTAAAAACTGATCCTCATTGGAGTTTTTCTCACTTTAAAAAAGAGATTTAGACTTGTTTGTAAAATAAATAAATAAATAAAACAATACAGAAAAACACAATGTAGAGATCTCTCAGTACACCCTCCAGATAACCACATTACCATCATTTATTTAAATGTTTTACATTGTGACCTATTGAAGCAATTTCTGCAGAAGCATAAAATATATATACATATATAAGCCTACTAGAATACCAGCATGTTAAAAGTGGTCATTTCAAGATGACGAGATTATGGGAGATTGTTTTCCTATTCTTGTTTATCAGCATTTTCTACAACAAATAGGTGACTTGTGCCGTTTTTTTTTTTTCACATTTTAGAACTGACTCTTCTTTTTCTTTTTTAATATAATTTATTTGTCATCATTAATCACAATTTACATGTGCAATATTACGGTTATTAAACTACCCCTTCATCAGGTCCCCACCAAACCCATTACAGTCACTGTCCATCAGTGTAGTGAGATGCTATAGAATCACTACTTGTCTTCTCTGAGTTGTACTGCCCTCCCGTGCCCCCAACATTACTGTCTGCTAATCATGTGCCCCTTTTTCCCTCTTATCCACTCCCTTCCGCCCATTTTCCCAGTCCCTTTCCTTTGGTAACTATTAGTCCGTTCTTGGGTTCGGTGAGACTGCTGCAGTTTTGTTCCTTCAGTTTTTTTTTCTTTGTTCTTATACTCAGTATATGAGTGAAATCATTTGATACTTGTCTTTTCGACTTGGCTTATTTCACTGAGCATAATACCCTCTAGCTCCATCCATGTTGTTGCAAATGGTAGGATTTGTTTTCTTCTTATGGCTGAATAATATTCCATTGTGTATATGTACCACATCTTCTTTATCCATTCATCTACTGATGGACACTTAGGTTGCTTCCATTTCTTGGCTGTTGTAAATAGTGCTGCAATAAACAGGGTGCATATGTCTTTTTCACACTGGGCT